>PVJC01006164.1:0-56048 GCA_004026665.1 Murina feae | reverse complement strand
ATGAGATGGATTACACTGCTTCAAAGCAGTTAATTATAAAAGATACAAAAAGGTCCATTTAAATACAGCCTGCTGAAAATTTTGCCATGACTTCTGTTTCCACACATATTCATATTTTAGCTCCTCTGTAAGAGATGAAATTCCAGGTGGATACTCCAATTGGCAAATACAAAGACATGCAGCCCTGAATCATGTACGTACTTCTTATGTGTAATAAAGGAAATATTCATACTCGTTTTTGTCTTCTTCTCTTTTTAAATTTATTGAGGTGACATTGGTTAATAAAATTACACAGGTTTCAGATACCTAATTCTACAATACGTTATCTGTATATTTACTAATATCCCCTCTTATCACCATCTATCCCCCCTTAACCTTCTTCTACCCCCCCTCATCCCCACATCCCTCAGTCCCTCTGGGAATCACCATACTGCTGTTTGTATCCATGTGTCATTTTTTTTTCTTTGCTTAATCCCTTCACCCTTCTCACCCTTCCCCCAACCCCTGCCCCTCTGACAGCTGTCAGTCAGTCTGCTCTCTGTATCCCTGAGTCTGCCTTCATTGTGAATCGCAGACAATTCCACTGTTACTCACACTGGGCTTCAGTTAGAAGTTCATGCTTCCTTCAGTCTTTTTATAAAGAGAATATGCAGCTCAAGCCAATGGTTACACGTTAGCGAATTCTAAGGCTTAATGCCCAGGAAGTGACATGTTGTTTTGGAGGTGTATGCTCAGATAAGAGGAGGAAGTGTGGGAGGAGAAAGGCTCGTATCACAGCCTATTGGGCCCAGTGATAACATTGCGTTCAGACCTCCTCCTTCTCTCCTCACAAACAAATTCATGTGCTGCCAGATGGCCAAGCATTTCAACAAAGGGCTTCCCATGCCCTTCTCTTTCCTCTTTGCAAATAACAGGAGCGTAAGAAGCACTGCAGGCCACCCCTTGGTCCTCTGGTAATATCAACAGGGGTCAATGTCATAATGATAGTTCCCAAATCTTGTTCGTGTAGCACCCTGATGAACAAACAGATGACATCGATGGCATCAGATTAGAATCTTGACGTAATGTTTGCTTCGATGGTTACTACCACTTCTAGAATGATTTTTGGTAATTCCATCGCTCTGTTGATTTCAAGATAATAAATGTGTGCCACGTACTATGGAAAACATTCTTTTTTCATAGTTTGTCCCTTCTAATGCACAAAATATCTCTACAATGTAGGTATTGCCATTATCCCCCCCCCCCCCTTTAAAACCAAGGCCTAGAGAAACTTGTCTAGTTAAGAAATTATAGTGCTGGCCTGGCTGGCATGGCTCAGTGGTTGAGCTTTAACCTATGAACCAGGAGGTCATCGTTTGATTCCCAGTCAGGGCACCTGCATGGGTTGTGGGCTTGGTCCCCAGTGTGGGGCGTGCAGGAGGCAGCCGATTAATGATTCTCTCACATCATTGTTTCTCTCTCTCTCTCTCTCTCTCTCTCTCTCTCTCTCTCTCTCTCTTCTCCTTCTCCTCCTCCTCCTCTGAAATCAACTTTTAAAAAAAGAAGAAGAAAAGAAATCATGACGCTGAAACTCAAACTGAGGCCCCCTCAGTTTCCGTTCATTTGAGGTGCATGTTGGGGGCCCCCTGCCAGAATTTCTCCCCTCTTCAGACTTCTGCATACCTTTCTACCAAAGACTTGTTTACACATACATTTGTTTCTCTTTTCTTTCAAGGCAAACATTCAATGCTATTTAATCTTCAAAGATGTATTGAATGCTAATAAGCTACCTAAGGCATTTGGGCAGATGGGGTAATAGAGGAGAGGGCATGGGAATCAGTTTCTGGATGGCACTTTATTTCGATGTTAGTAAGTTTTTGAAAAACCACTTGAATAATTACCATCATTCTACTTATTAAGTTTTCACCGAGCATCAGTTGCATACAGGCCCATGGTTTTTGCTCAGCAGATTTTCTCTTTCAAGTGAACGATTCTCTGTTTCCCCCCACCTTGTCCTCCCCCAAAAAAGGAAGAGGGAAGAGCGGAGAGAGAGAGAAGAAAGGCTTTTCCTTCCTTTCTTATAAAACCGAATTTCCCCCAGTTGAATTCAGGTGCCCTGCTTTTTCTCTATTCTGTCTAAAAAATAATGTTGCCACCACTTAGCGTTGTGTGGTCTCTGGAATCAAGACTCTTTTTCTTACAAAAGAGCTGCAATGGCCAAGTTTCCCCAGCTAGGAGAACAGGACAGATTGAGACAGTTTTCTCAATAATTGCCTCAATCTTTCCCCTTGCGAGAGCCGTGGAGACTTGGCCAGCGACCATCGAAGAGATGTCGGATTGATTTCGCCCTCCCTGTAGCTGTTTCCTCTGTCCAAAAGGCTGTTTTCCTCCTTCAAAGTTGTCACACTCCCTCTCATTCCTCAGGTCAGATGTCACCTCCCCTGGGAGACCTCTCCTGACATCCCTCTCTCCCCACTTCCCTGATGACTGCTCACTCACTCCATCCCCAGCAAAATTAATCAGCTCTTCCTCTTTGCTCTTGTAACACTTAGTTATTCCATTCCCATAACATTAATCATGTCAGGTTAGTAGCTATTTGCTTTTCTTTTCCCCTACAACTTGTGAATTTTCTGAACTTAGGGAATGTTTGTTCCTGTCTCTTTCATGCCCGGTATAGAGGAAACATGCAGTACATCTTTATTTGACCAGGTTTGTACCAGAAATGAATACTCACCCCCTTCCCAGACTCTGAGGGCAGAAACTTTTTCCCATGTCAGTGCCTCCTCCCACTTCCTGCAGTGCATACCAGCTTTACTCCCCCATGGCCTGGCCCCAGGGCCATGTTTGGAAGCGTAGGTACATGGGTAGAAGTTTTTTTTTTTTTTTTTTTTAAATATATTTTATTTATTTTTTACAGAGAAGAAGGGAGAGGGATAGAGAGTTAGAAACACTGATCAGCTGCCTCTTGCACATCTGGGGATGTGCCCGCAACCAAGGTACATGTCCTTGACAGGGACCTAACCTGGCACCCTTGAGTCCGCAGGCTGATGCTCTATCCACTGAGCCAAACTGGTTAGGACTGGGTAGAAGTTTGGAGCAGCACATTGTTAATGAGGATAGGTCCAATGCCGTAATATCAGGTGGACACAAGCCTTCCTTTCCTCATTCAGCAGCAGTAATAGATCCCCATATTGGTATTATGTCAACTGGTTTTATGGGTCTCAACTGAGCCAGAAAACTGAGATGAAGAAAAATCACAACAAATTCTGATTCTTCACAGTGATTTCAGTTGTTGAGGTGAAGCCTGCTTCTTACTTACGTGTGGTAGAACATGACCTTTGGAGGACTGCTGCCTTGATGCCGATTGCACATGAACTTGGTGGGGCTGTCCATCCAGATGTGTTCCAGTCCCCATGGGATGGGCCTGCCCTAGCTTCATCAGGATGCCCCTCCCACTGGGCACAGTGATTGGCCAGGGTTTAGGGGTAGGGGGAGAAGAAAGAGAGCATGAAAAACAAAGACAGACAGAGACTCTTGCCTTGTGAAATCATCATGGAGGCCCATGAGCTGGACCAATGAGAGGGGAGAGTTAGGAGTGAGTGTGTGGAGGGGGGATGATAGTACAGGTTACAAGATAAGAGACCCAGAGAGTGCTCAGGGCCTCAGTGTGCTTATCTATAAACAAACAAACAAACAAACAAACAGTGTGGCCCTAGGCGGTTTGGCTCAGTGGATAGAGCATCAGCCTGTGAACTGAAGGGTCCTGGGTTCAATTCCTGTCAAGGGCACATGCCCAGGTTGTGGGCTCAATCAGCAGTGTGGGGTGTGCAGGAGGTAGCTGATCAATGATTCTGTCTCACCATTGATGTTTCTCTCTCCCTCTCCCTCTCTCTTTCTCTCTGAAATCAATAGAAATATATTCAAAAGACAAACAACAACAAAAAACAGTATAAAGATTTTTAACCACTTTACCTCTGCTGGAGCATCTGGGGGAAAAAACTCCTTCAGGCCGATCCAGCTCTCAGCAACCTTGACTGTCCACCCTTCACATGGTTAGAGCCAGCTGGAAATGAACCCATTATGGAGCAAGCAGGGCTGAGAGTTGGAGAGAAACAGACATCCTCCTGATGACATCATCTGAACCCCTGGACCCAGCCTTATGTAAGCTCTCTAATAACAGGGGACAATAAATTATCTTTTTGGCCTAAGCTAGCTGGAGTTTAGTTATTGTCCTTTGCAACTGAAAGAGTTCTGACCAATTGACTCTTCCAATACACAAATCTGCTTCCCATTTCCAGGCCATGGAAAGAATTCTTCAAGTGGGACCACTGACTCGATGTCTTAGCCACTTTAGGGAAGATGTTGCCTAACAATGAGCTTACAGAAGTGAACAGGTTGAGTGGTTCCCATTCAGGCTCCCTGAGAGGACATCTCACTTACACATCAGAAGTGAGTTCCTGGTAAAATTTCTTGCTACATGAATACTTGCTGCGTCCTTCAAGAGTGGTTGCTTTGCTCTGCTAGGGTTTCCATTAAGGGCTGTCACTGCCTATGCATTCTGCCCAAATGGGCACTTCTTCTAACACAAAGAGAGTCTATATTCTAACTGGCCATCTCTGTACTTTGCAAACTATAATAAAGGTGCTTGGTGTAAAAGGTTTGATGTTAATGAGATTCCTCTTAGTTGGCATTTTTTTTTCGTAATGTAAAAACCAAACAAAACCCCAAGGCTTAATAATTTAAAATGACCATTGACCAGTCCTACCAGTATAGCCCTCACATTTCTCAATTTTCCTGTAATAGATCATGTCTCCATTGAAGTGGACTATTATAGCTGCCTGAAAAAGTATTGTTTGATGTCTGTAAGCACAGTCAGCAATCAATAATTTGAAATTTGTACCATTTGTACCTTTGAATCCTGGCACATCATTTTTTATTTCATTCAATCTGCTTACGGTTGAAGAAAAGGGATTTTGAACCACTGCCACAGAGCACATTTATGTGTGAAACGGGGTTCATTTACATGGTGGGAAGTATATCATTTTGACGTTTATTTGCAATATTAATTGTATCTATTGATTCCAGTTTTTCAGAAATCGTAAGCTTATTATCAATACCACCTGCCACCGACGATCTTATTTTGGTGAGAATATTCTTCTGAAGAAGTTGAAAACATTTAGGAGTCAAGTTGTGGAGTTTTCAATTCAGGAAGACATCAGATGCTGTAATATTACATTAAAATTCTATAATCAGATGTTAGCTCAAGAACAAACTTGAGCAGGAAATGCATATTTTAAAAAAAGGTTGTCTCTTAGCTGTTCGAGTAAGAACGAATGACCTTTGATGATGAGCTTGTCTTGATTCATCATTGTAACTCATTGCTTGGGCCTGATCTTCACCCAAATATAAACGCAGTGTGGAAAGTTATCTTTAGCCGTCCCCAAGTGTCATCAGTGTTCTTAGCTAGGAATCATAAGAGCAGTCTGTCTCAAAGCCATTCTCTGCGCTCCCTGAATAGACCGCCCCACGCACGTCGCACGGGGATAGGCTTGGGGTTTGAAAGGGCTGAGAAAGGACCCTTACAAGGAGCACCGGAGTTCAGCAAGGCTGGGAAGAAGTCAAAAGGTTGCCACCCAGGGATGAGATGCTCTCAAGCTGTAGAAAGGGATCCAGAGTTTAGGCTGGGCGGGCGGGCTTGGCCCTGAAGGGTTGTTGCCGGAAAGAGAGGAGGAACACTCTTCAGAGAGGATAATTATTTCCTGGGACAGACAGGGAGACTGGGTTCTGTCTTTTCACTCGCTCAAAATTGAGGTCAGTTACTGAATCTTGCAGACACGATAATTTTAAAAATTCCATCGAGCGCTTTAGCTTGCATTTTGATCAAGCACTTTTGGTGGGATGATGGGATGATAGGCACTGTGCAGGGGGTGGGGGCGGGGGAGCTGAAAGACAGGACTCTTACAGCTAAGAGGCCTCTAGTCTGGTAAGATGAAAATGTAAATATATGGAACTGTAAGACAATGTCGGAGGAGATAAGTGCTGGCAGAGATGTATAGATAAAGTGCTATAAATATTTACAAGAGGGAAAGACTATCTCTACTCGGGGAATTTGAGAAGACTTTATAAAGGAGGGTGCATCTTAGTTGAATCTTGAAAGGTGGGTAGAGAGAGATGGAGAGAACACAAAGCAAAGAGAATCACGCACGCAAAAGACAGGAAATACATCACGTAGTCAGGAAACATTGTCCAGTATAGACTGCATATCAAATACATAGAGTAGAGAAGTGGAAGAGAAGACTGGAAAAGCAGATTCGAGCCCAGCTCTGGCAGGGCAGGTCTCAAATGACCAAAAACTGAATACGGACTTTCCTCTCCAGGCCCCAAGAGGCCACGAAATGCTCGGGGAAGGAGAGCAGGATCCTGGTTAGAGTCTAGGAAGTCATCCAGCACCATTCTTCTTGCACATGAGGGTCATGCAGACTGGGAGTAGCCATCCAGGAGGAAGGCGGCAAGGGCCTCGCTGGAGTGAGGGCAGTTGGAATAGAAAGAAGAGGAGGAAGAAAGGAGCGATGGCAGAGACAAGACTATCAGGTCGCAGCAACTGGCTGAGTCAGGGTGCAAGAGCAGGGGAGGGGTTGAGCCTGGGGAAGGGGAGGAGGGTGGGAGGTGCTGACGTCCATTCGGGACACACTGACTTCCCGTTTCTGGTGAGACTTAGAAGAGCCCAGCAGACAGCTGCAAATGTGGTGGGAGAGAGGCTAGATAAAGATTTGGGAGTCAGCCACAGAGAGGTGAGAGTGGAAGCCCACGGATGAGATCACCCAGGGAAAACCATATGGAAGGAGGGCCGGATGAGCACAGCGAGAACTGTGGAAGACTGGTGAGAAATGCTCCTTGGTGAAGAGGATCCATAGATTTGGAGGCTATTATTTGGAACTGAGAAACCTTGGAGATCAGTCAGTCTCATCTTTTCACCGAACAGGAAACAGAGGCTCAAGAAGGTTAAACTACAGCCAGCTAACAGCTGTGGTCTGAGCTGCACTGAGTCTACACTGAGAAGCAGGTAAAGCTTGATTCCCTACTCTCCTGCTTCCCTCTCCCAGATGGGTCCTTCTTTCTTTATTATTTCCTGGAGACTCAGTGCACAAATTCGTGCACAGGTGGGGTCCCTTGGCCTGACTGGTGATCGAGGCCAATGGTGGAGGTGGGTGGGAGGGGCGCCAGCTGGTAGTCAGGAGCCCTGGGAGGTTGGCTGTGGGAACGCACTGACCACCAGGGGGAAGCTCCTGTGTTGAGCATCTGCCTCCTGGTGGTCAGTGCACTCATAGCGACTGGTCAACTGGTCATTCTGGTGTTGGGTCTTAACAGTCACTTAGGCTTTTATATCTATAGATAACAACATGTGTAGTAGCGATGTTTGTCTTAGAGATATGGGACCTATGATGTCATGGTTAGGAACTTTGTAGCCAGACTGTCTGGAAGTCAAACTTGGCCTCTTCACCTCCTAGTTGTGTGACTTTGAACCAATGACTACAGCTTTCTAAGCCTCAGTGTCCTCAGTGGTAAATAGAATGATAGCAATATTTGTCTCATAGTTAATGTATGTAGAACACTTATGATAGGACTTGGCATCCAGGAATTGCTAACTAAGCATGAGCCATCATTTTATGGAGAACTCTGAATCAGGCCACCAGATAATTTATTGTTCGAACTCAGACGCACTAGAATCATGCCACACACTGCCTGAGGCAAAATGAAAAATCGCTAATACTGATGCATCTTTTATTTAAAATGTGGGTATTTCTGAATTAATTTAGGTTTTAAAAATCATTGCCTTGAAATATGATTTATCTCAGTTATTGAGTTTTTCAGCCCTCTTTCAATTTTGCACTCTGCTATTGAGGGTGATATGGAGGACTTTTAATGTTTACACTGGGACAACAGGCATCAGTTAGTACTGTCCTGGACCCAGTGAGATATACGGTCCACCTCTCAGTGCCCCATCTGTAGAACCACTGTGTGTTTGTAAGTGTGTATGTGTGTGTGTCGTGTCACAAACTACGGGAAAGGTAATTACACACTACCTTTCCCGTAGTTTGTGACCTCAGGACCAATTGGAAACGACATAGGAAATTCAGGGGTATTCCAAAAAGGTCACCTGGAATCGGTTCCTTGAAGTTGTTGCTCTGTAAGGTCGTGGTCTCAACCTTTAATCCTTTCGTCCCAGAAAACATGCCACTAGGCCCAATGACTAAACTGATCCCATGAGGCAAAAGTGACTAACCGCTTCTCCACTTAATATTTCCTGGAGTATTTGCACAATTTGAGGGATAATGTTAGATCATCTCTACCTCATAATATTAAATGAAATAATGTATATAAACTACTTAGCAGTGTCTGGACACGGTAGATATTCAAGAGGTGGTAGTAGCTGTTACTGCTATTTAATGATTTAATTCAATCTATATATATAAAAGCCCAGTGACCAAAAGGTGAAACAACCAGAACATCCAGTTGACCAGTTGCTATGATGCACACTGTCCACCAGGGGACAGATGCTCAATGCAGGAGCTGTCGCCTGGTGGTCAGTGTGCTACCACAGTGGGAGCACCACCTGGCTGACCAGGAGGAGCGGTGCCCCCACAGCAAGAGCAGTCACTCAGAGGGCAGGTCCACAGCCACGCAGCTGACTGGAATGAGCGGCACTTCCACAGCCGGCTGATCCCCGCAGGCCACGCCCCACCAGTGCACAAATCCATGTACTGGGCCTCTAGTAATTATATAATACAGTGGTTCTCAACCTGCTGGCCCTTTATTTATTTATTTAAATATATTTTATTGATTTTTTACAGAGAGGGAAGGGAGAGGGATAGAGAGTTAGAAACATCGATGAGAGAGAAACATCAATCAGCTGCCTCCTGCACATCTCCTACTGGGGATATGCCCGCAACCAAGGTACATGCCTTTGACCAGAATCGAACCTGGGACCTTTCAGTCCACAGGCTGACGCTCTATCCACTGAGCCAAACTGGTTAGGGCCCTGCTGGCCCTATAAATACAGTTCATCATGTTGTGATTCAACCATAAAATTATTTTCGTTGCTACTTCATAACTGTAATGTTGCTACTGTTACGAATCGTAATGTAAATATCTGATATGCAGGATGGTCTTAGGCGACCCCTGTGAAAGGGTTGTTCGACCGCCAAAGGGTATATCATAATACCTATTATTACTATGGTTACACCATGAAATTGTTGGTAATCCACAGCATTGGACCTACAAAAAGAGTGCTCTCATACGGATCAACCTACTACTACTATTATGATGATAATTAGAATATTAGATTGAACCACATTAAACGACCACTCCAGAGATCAACAATGGCCAAGTATTTACAACTCCATACGATTCAGAAAATCAGTAGATTGTTGGTAACACTGACTTCATCCAAAGGACGGGGTAACGAACAACTGTTCTAGCGGGTGATCACTTCACTGGACAACTGCTTGCTTTCTGAATGGGAAAGCGCTTCCAAATTACACGCTTCGCAAGTGTCTGGCCAGCGTCACCGCAATCATCCCACCGCGCTCCGCAAACACTCCCAGCCCTTCCTTCCCAGCACGCCAGGTATTGAGAGACGACGAAGAGGGCCAGACGTCCGCCAGGCTGTAGGTTTCCTCCAGATTGTGTCCTTTTAGAAGCTAGAAATGACTGTAATTGCTGCCCATGGTCATTTTCCTATGCTGTTAGTTAAAAAAAAAAAAAAAGCATTTTTTTTTTTCTTTCTCAGAGCCAGGGAAGTTATCAGGAATGATATATGAGATGGGACCCGGGGTAAAGGAAGTTGCTGCGTTTCCAGCTTTATTCCCGGCTCCATAAGATACAGCCCAGAACAAGCTGGGAGGAAGCTTGCACACTTGATTTTACTTGCTGACAGACACTGTGAACCCTTCTGCTCGGACTCCCTAAGTCATCCCCAGGAGGAGACGGGATTTAAAAATGTATCAGCGTTATACTCTCCGGGAACAATGTGGTTTCAGTTACAGTTTGTCAGCCAGCATGACCTCTTTCCGCGTCTGGAAAAGAACTGGAAGAATCTGCAAACTCTTCCCTCTGTCTTTTCAAATCCTCTCTTATCTCCCAGTCCCGACTTCCTAGATGTTTCCCCCATTTTGCTAAGTCAGCCTCCCCTCATTTATTAAAAAAAAAAAAAAAAAAAAAAGATTTGGCCTCAACTAAAGTTTGCTTAAAAGTGTTTTGGTTAAATTTTGGGCTAAAATTCTCATCCTCAGGCAGTAGAGTGAAATGCCAAGGAAACTAGTTAGCGAGAATCTGTAAAATAAACAGCTTCAAGGTTTTTCTTGAACCCCCATTAAAACCAGCGAGGCAGTAACTGGTCCTGATTAACTCTTAGAAACAGCAGATGGGAGATAAGCAGGTAGCTGTGAGCTGCAACATAATAAACAACTTTGATGGCAAGAAATGTTCCCCTGAAAATGGCCACACGTGAAAAATATTTTTTGGAAAAGGTTATTTCAGAAGAAAAATGTTTTGATATCACTTAAAAGAATATTTTGAGGCTCAATCTGTGTTTTATTGACTGCTTTACTGATTTAGCTATAATTTGCCCTCTTTTTCTATGGTGAGAACATTTAAGATCCATTCTCTTAGCACATTTCAAGAATACAATGCAGTATTTTTTAAAATATATTTTTATTGATTTCAGAGAGGGAGAGAGAGATAGAAACATCAATAATGACAGAGAATCTTTGATCGGCTACCTCCTGTACGCCCCACACTTGGGATTGAGCCTGCAACCTGAGCATGTGCCCTTGACTGGAATTTAACCCCAGGCCCCTTCAGTCCGCAGGCCGATTCTCTGTCCACTGAGCCAAACTGGCTAGGGTTACAATACATTGTTAATAACGGTAGTCACCATGTTGTTTATTAAAATCTCCAGAACTTATTCATCTGATAACTGAAACTATGTCTTCTGATTGGCTGCCTCCCGCATGCCCCACACTGGGGATTGAGCCTGCAACCCAGACACCTGCCTGCCTGGAAATTGAACCATGACCTCCTGGTTCATAAGTTGACACTCAACCACCGAGCCACCCAGGCTGGGCGAGAAGGCACTTTTTTGAAGGATAAGCCACAAGCTTCTCGAGGCACCACTCTTTTTTTTTAGAGGATGCTTTTATTTGCCATATTTTGTTGCATAATTGTTTTTCTGTTTACCTTCTCTAACACAGAAATGTGTTAATTTTAAGCACAAATCGTAATCCATTTATGCTTCTTTCCCAATTGCTCCTCTGTGAATCATGTTCAGTTAATTGTTCACTGACTGATTTTTTTAAATCTCTATTTTATTAAGGAAGTATCCAGCACATCATATACTGTGAGTTATTCAGTGCGGTGAGTTTATTCGGTAAGATAGCTGTATAGCTGAGAGCTGTTCAAAGATGATTAAGAAACAGTTCCTACCTTCAAGAAACTTGCAATCTGGTAAGGAAAATCATAAATATACACAATAACCTATAATACAAGATAGACGGTAATAAATGTCATCCAAATTAAGTGACTTAAGCATTCGGAAAAGCATTCTCCTGAGTTTCTTTGAGACTCCTACAGCACAAAATTCTTTATCTCTGACTCAGGCATGAAAAAGTTATTTCCCAGCAGGCATTTTAAAAATAATATCAGATCTTTTAAAAGCAATTTAGCATGAAAGACTTTCTCTATTCTCCCTCTCAAAGAACCACAGCTTTCTAATCAATGTGTCAAGATGCAGCATTGGTGAACTCTACTAACTATGAGAGCCATTCTGAAATATGGAAACCAAGAAATCAATGCCAATATTTCTTCAATAACAAAAGGATGGATTAATTACTAAAATAAATAATGTCTCAAAAAACTCAGAAATCATCACCAGTGATAATTCCCTTCATGACTAAGAAAAAAAAAAGTTAATGGCATCAGCTCAGGTCCCTACAAATAGGTATTTAGGTATTAAATAATTATTTGGCATTTCCTGGAATAAGCATAGAGGGAATTTACTGATAAGTAATATATATGGATGTTGTGTAACAATTAACAAAATGACATACAGCACCAATTTCCTGTAATTTTCTAGCACAGGGCCTGGCTCACTATAGGTGAACAGATGAATGATCACATGGTTATTTCTTGTATTTAGCAAGGTACCTAATATATAGAAGGCACCTAACAAATATTTGTTAAAGGAATGATTGATCGATTACTCTTGTTTTAGGTATTCAACCAAGTTATGGCACCCAGACGCAGTCCTCGGTGCTGACGAATGCTTGTGGGACAATTCCAGCATCTCAGTATTCCACGTGAAGATGAGAGTTCACACTTTCAGGTCAACGGGACCATTGCCGTTACCTCTTCTTCACCTGATTAACTCTTACTCATGCTATGAGGCTCAGTGTGAATGTCAGCTTCTCAGAGAGGCTTTCCCTGACCACCTAGATCAGCATATTTCAAAGTCTGGCCCATGACTTTCCTGGTTTATTGGTCGAAGTACAGATTCCTACTCGAAGAGATCCTTGTACACCCATGTTCACAGCAGCATTAGTCAAAATAGACAAAAGGCAGAAGCAACCCAAGTGTCCATCAACAAATTAATGGAGGAAGATAATATGCTATATGTATTCAATGGGATAGTATGCAGCCTCATGGAGGAAGGAAATTATGGTACAGGCTACACAACATCGGCGAACATTATGCTTCTCGGGGGCGGAAGAAATGGGAAATGATTACATGGAGTTTGAGATCAGGAAGACGAAAAGTTCCGGAGCTAGAGGCTGTGGATCGTTGCACAACAATGTGACCGTATTAATGCCATTCAACCATATACTTTAACAAGTGAACTATTAAAATAGTAAATATTGTTTATTATTTATACTTTACCACAAAATAAAAACAATACAACAACAAAAAAGTGGGGGCAGATTCCTGGCTTCCACTCTGGCCTATGAAATCAAAACCCGGAGAGGAAGCGACGGGGACGCAGTAGGAACCTGCAAGCTCTCCAGGCGACTCTGATACAAAAATTGAGAATACTGATACAGACCATGTGCAATCCACCTTGCCGTGTGCCTCTACAACAACCTACGCTTTGCACATTGTGATCAGCTTATCATTTGGCTGTAAGCTTCATGAGGGCAGGAACTATGCAGTCTTGATCAGTGCTATGTGCCCAGCATCTAGTACAACACCTGGCTCAGGGTGGCACTCAGTGTATATTGACTGAGCTACTTTATTGGAACATGACTCTTATATTCCTGGTTTGTAAACTTCTATACTAATAAAAGCCTAGGTGGTCATCATACCGTCACACCGTGATGCCCTCATGCTGTCACAATCCATCACCAGGAGACTGTGTGCACAGGGAGGTGCGCTCCCCTGGGTGGGGTCTTGACGCTGCGTGCATGGCGCAGAGGCGGACCCAGCGCAGCAAGGCCTTGGGGCATGGAGGCCATGGGGCATGCAGCTCTGAGGGGCATGGAAGCGGGACCCTCAGCTTTAGCCTAAGGAGCTCCAGATAGGTGGGCAGGGCCTACCTCTTGGGGGCAATCGATGGCAGGGCTCCCGCACTGAGAGAGGGCACAGGCCAGGCTGGGTACTCCTCCCCACTCCCTTGCACGAATTTTGTGCACCAGGCCTCTAGTAGTATAATAACAATCTTGTGTGGTTGACATGAAGGCTTGAGGTACACCACACATAAAGAACCTCTTACCATGTCTGATTGCGTAGTAAGAGTTCCATCACCAGAAGCTGTGTTATTATTGTTGTTGTTGTTTTTAGTAATTGGAGGAGAAAGATTATACTTATTCCGGGTTTACACAAGGAGTTACAAATTCAGATGCCTAAGCAGTAATTGCATCTAGAATGCTGGTTTTATATTATCCAGTAGGAAGAGATGGGCACTTTGGTGCAATGAACTTGCAAATTCCAAATAAAGCAGGTTACCACTACTCAGCAATTTGCCTGTTGGTACCACATGGGTACCAGGCCCAGAGCTACCAGATATTTTAATTTCTAAGAGAAGATGAGCATATGGATTTTCATCTGACATTTCCCAATTTCTAAAAGTCGCCTGGTTATTTTAAAGGTTTTTAAAGCTCCGTGAAAAGCAAACAAAACACATTTGTCCATGGGGGCTGTGTTTGTATCCCCCGATTCTTCCCAAGGCCCAGTGTATTCCAGGTCCCTAGGACAGACCTCCTTCTACTGAAAAGGGAACTGGAACCACCCATCTTGAGCTGGTGAACTTTATTTCTGGATTTGAGAAACCATCTAGTTCAAACCAATCAAAACAATTGGGGAAAGGGTGGTGACAGTATGCTTATAACTGACCCGTTGAGAAGACCAGGGTGTGGAGGGTCAGGATAGATGTCCACGGATGCTCACAAATGTTGACATCACTACCAACCCAAGTGGTAAGACAATGGTGGAGGATCAAGTTGTGCATTTGTATCTAATGTTTTCCAGTAGGTTTCATGGTGAACCACTTTCTGCCTGTGCTGTCAGGTTATTAATCTCCACCTAGGAGAACAGAATTATTTCCAACAGCTAGAGGGCCCCAGCAGTCCACCTTTCAGACAGGAAGAGATTTGTTAACATAGTTTGAAATTTGAAAATGGATGGCTCTTCATTGTCTTCTCTACATATCAATAGATGAATGTTATCTCAACATTATTTACTCCATGTGCAAAATTACCGATGTTCCTCGTCAACAATTATTTTCTTTTTTTCACTTCTTTCTTCCTTACATTGAAATATTTTTCTATATGTCATGAAGCTGGTTGATTTTATGTTAAAAGTGCTCTTCACATTATCTAAATTACAAAGTAAATGTTCTACTGACTGGTGAGTTGCTGAAATGCCGAGTAATCATCCGAAGCATTTAGGCTGTTATATTTTAACTCGATTCTTTTTTTTTTCTTCTTCTTCTTTTTTTATTGCTTAAAGTATTACAACAAATGATAGATAAGTATTACATCAAATGATAGATAGATCTCCATTTTTTTTTTTTCCAGCACATCTTAGAAAAGAGCTATATATTGATCCTGATAGGTAAGAAAAATGACTGCTCATGCCACAGAAATTATATAATTCGACCATTTTAGAACTCAAACAACTTTGCAGCTGTTAGGGTGTGCTCAACAAAAGAAGATTTAAGTGGGGCTTCTGAAGTTTTATCTGCTCATCACTCCTGCTGTTTTTTTTTCTGACATTTCCACTATCAAGTCACTTAAATGTAATAATTTAGCCTTAATTTCCAGTTTCTCTTTCGTGTGGCCTCCATTCTGCTCTAGGACACGTTTTAAAAGCACTTAGAAGCACTTAATGGACAGATTTAGCAAAATCTCCATCCTGTTTCTACAGCTCAGTCGCATACAAAAGCCAGAATAAACTCTTTCCTCCTTCTGCCTCCATCGCCTAAAAATATTGATTGTGGCTGAGGAGGGTGGAGGAGGCAGAGGGAGATTTCTCTTGTGTGAAAGCGACACAGGAAAAAAAAAATGTTTTTGAATTGGTTCTTTTCAGATGCTAAATGCCCACTTCCTCTTTCTTATCAGCCACTTTACTGTACTACTGGAAATCACAGTACTTAAACAAGTACCCACACATATTTTCAGTTTCCTGAATATCTCAACCATCGCTGTGCCCAAATATACTGACTTCAGAAAAGTAAAAAATGCACTTTATTCCAGACCATTCTTCCTAATTTGCAACCCAAGTGAGTTTAAGGGAAATGCAATCCACATGTTTCTGGCCATTTCTACTCAAATACATTCATCTCAAGGGTCCCGCTCCCTTTTTTTTCTTTATGAAAGTGATTTGATGTCTATGAGGCTTTTAAAAATAAATCTTGGCCTTCTTCTTTTTCTTTCTTTTTTTTAAGAAAGAGGAAATTTCTTTGGATAAGATTAAATTAATATAAATCCTTTAGGGTTTGACTTTGGCCTCGTATTTAAAAGTCATTTTGGTGAGGGAAAGTTCCAAACTGATTTCTAAATGATCAAATCATTTAGTGCCTCATCTTTTTTTTTTTTTTTTATCATGCCTTTATTATATCGCTTCAGATCCTTTTTATTGCAAATCAGTCATTCACTCAGCTTATATTTCAAGTGCCAGGCCCTGTGCTCCGTCCTGGGGTACAGCAAGAACACAGCGATGTGCTCCCTGCCCTCATGGAGCTTGGAAGCTGGAGGAAAAGAGATGTTAAATAAAGGATTACAAAGCTGATGAGAGAAGGCCAGGGGCTAGCAGAGAAGGCTTCCTGTAGTGCCCTATAAGCCAAGACCTTCCACCAGACAAAACAGGGACTAAGTCAAAGGCAGATTAAGAGACCAGCAAGAGCAAAGCTCTGAGAACAGAAAGTTAATATGTCTAGTGCTTAGGGAAGTGGAGGGTAGGTGCAAAATGAGGCTGGGACAGACGCCCAGGACCCTGTTTCCTGCCTGTCCCTTAGAATTCATGGCACGTTCAAGGCCACTAATAGAAACAAAACAGGATTCTCCCAGCCGGACACATCTCCCAGTCCAGCCCTCTGTGAGCTTTTCACCTGAGTGGCACCAGTCAGTTAGAGCAAGACAAAGGCTCAAAGGGTGAGGGCACCTCCTCTGAAATCAATCATATAGACAGAAACAAATATATATTTATACGGGGCGCCCCAAAATAAATGTATACACACTTTAATAGCAGCAGATAGCTCAGTTGATGTTTCTTTTCAGAATTAATCCATTAGAGTAAATAAAGGCAGCCAAAGTATATATACATTTTTAAGACACGCTGTATACACATGAATACATACATGAATGAATACATACTTATATATGAATACATACATATGAATACACGTTTACATATGAATATATATTTATATATAAATACATTTTTATATGTGCACATATGTATGAATATGAATGTGTATATGTCTTTCACATTTTATTATCTTTTGAGTGAGCCTCTCTCCCTCACCACTGTTGCTGCCTGGGTTTGGGCTTCTTTTTCCTCAAACCCCTAGACTTTGAAATGCTCTCTTCTTACGTCTCTAGGCCTCCAGCCTCTTCTCTTTCCATCTCCAAACAGCTGCCAGGATTAATCCTCCCCATCCAACAGCCACCCATGGCACCAGCGCTGCATCATCCAGCCACACAGCCTTACCTCCATCCCCTCTCAGTCTGTGCCATGAAACACTGGGTCAATGAGATGCTGATGGGATTTAGCTCAGACAGTTAAATATGTTGAAGTTCTAACCCCCAGTGCCTTAGAATAGGCTTTTATTTGAAAATAGGGTCTCTATGAGGTAATCAGATTAAAATGAGGTTATTAGGGTGGGCCCTAATCCAATACGATTAGTATCCTTATAAAAAGGGGGAATTTGCACACAAAGACACATGCACGAGGAGAATGCCATGTGAACATGAAGACAGGGATTGGAGTGATGGCTCTACCAGGCAAGGAATGCCAAGGTTGGCCAGCCAACCATTAGAAGAAGGAAACAGGCATGGAACAGATTCTCCCTCACAGCCTCAGAAGGAAACAATCTTGATTAAGAACTCAAGATTGGAATTTTAGACCCCAGAACTATGAGACAACAAATTTCTATTGTTAAACTCGTCCAGTTTGTGATACTGTGTTATGGGGATCCTAGGAAACTATTATGAAGTTAAACAGTGCAAGAGTTTCAGAGTTTTTAATATGCTAACGTAGACCCTACATCTCCAAGAAGGGATGGAGTATCTCAAACATAAAACAGCAAAACCACTTTCCCCCAGTGTATTCCATGGGGATCAGTATTCTGAAGAACACATTTTGGAAAATGCTGACCTGGTACTTAGCTAAGGGCTAAGGAGGAGGCTATGCAGTGAGTGAATGAGTAAAAAAGTCCACACAAAGTTGTAACTGACAGCCATGTAACATTCCTGGGACATCCTCCTCCAGAAAGTGAATCTCTAATTGGTAGATGTTTAGGCCTCCTGGAAAGCTGACTGGCACAGAGTAAGCCTTTGGGGTGACAAGTTACTCCATTCTTTTGTCTCTAAGTATCACCTTGACACAGGACCAACTTTATAATTTGCAGGGCTTGATGCAAAAATGAAAATTTAGGATCCTTTGTTCATAAACTATTCAGAATTTCAAAATAGTGACAGAGCATGAAACCAGGTCCAGAGCCCCTCTAAGCATGGGGTCCTATGTGACTCCAGAAGTCTCATGCTCATGAAGCCACTTGTGCCTCGATCGGTCCAATATAATCCTTTACAATGCTATGCTTCTATCTGTTCATTTCCTGAGTCACATTTAGAATATTTCCATGTTGGAGGTCCCCAAGACCACCCCCACATTCAATGCATCATCTAGTGTATTCATAGCTGGGATTCATTACAGCGAAAAGAGGATCAGAAAGGGAAAAGGCGCATGGTGCAAAGTCCAAAGGAAAGCTTCCAAGAATCCCCTCCCTGAGGAGCCACACAGGACCTGCGTAAGTGAAATATTGCCTACTAGGGAAGCTCATTCGAGATTCAATACCTAAGGTTTCTATTGGGGGCTGGTCACATAAGTCACCCTCTTCCTAATAGGAAGCAAAATTCTAGACTTCCCAGAAGAAAAGCAAGTGTTTAACACAGACCATATTGCTTTCACAAACTGTTTAGGTACCATGAGCCATTCTTATTAGGAAATGATGGGAACCTCCCCAAATCCAAGTTCCCAGACTCCAGCCAGGGCCAATCTTGTAAGCAGACCTTTCCAAGGATAATAGTGTCTGGCCTGCTGTGTTAGCTCATTTCTGCACAGTTCCAAAGGTGTGTTTTCTAAAAAGTATTAGATTTTGCTGGTAAGTGTTTATACCAACAGAGAATAGTGAATTCAAGTGCAAATGGGCTTCTCTGAACACGCTCTCCAACGCATGCTGAGTGGACTCCCTTGTCCATGAATTCAGATTTTTTTCTGTCCAGAACTTGAAGAGGATTCCTCTAAGAAACTTATGAAAGGCGGCACGCAGTCTTAGCCATCTGGTGCAGAAAGCTTCTATCTCTCATTGCATAAACATGAGGTGAAAGTGAGAGTTTAACATTTTTAAAAAAGTTTACATTCAAGCATTTGGGTACTATTAGACATGGCTGAGGTCCTCCCTTTGCACACCCACCCCACGCCTGACCAGTTTCCCGAAGTTAGACTCTTTTTAAAAATACATTTTAAAAAATCTATTCAGAGAGGAAGGGAGAGGGAGAGAGATATATAAATATCGGTGGTGACAGAGAATCATTGATTGGCTGCCTCCTGCGTGCCCTGTAAAGGATCGTGCAACCTGGGCAATGCGCCCTGACTGGGAATGGGACCATGACCTCCTGGTTCATAGGTCAATGCTCAATCACTGAGCCACATCAGCCAGGTAAGAATTTAGACTGTTTTGGGGAGCTCATTGCTCATCTACTTTAGAACACCATGTCAGGGATTCAAGAAGCACACACACCCCCCCTTTCTTTTTTTTCCAACCAAAGAACCACAAACCTGATCATACTAAAGTGAAATTGACCAAAAACACTTCTGCGTTAACTCTCCCAAGGATGTTGATGCTTTGACAGGGCCATTAATTATATTGAAGCTTTAAAGATGGGTCCACCGACACCCATCAGCAAGGTAGGAAATCATTTTGCTAGGACAGGGAGCTGTCCTGTAGACCCTGAATGGACATTCCACTCATTGTGGGACTGGTAGCATTTAACAAAAGTCTCAGTTTCTTCGTTGAAAGGCTGAGTCGACTTGACATTCTTAATCACTTCTTAGTTTTCACAGTAATTAGAGACAGCATAACTCAGGTAAAGTCAAATGTCACCTAATATTTGGGAGAGGCATGCAGGGGATGGGGTCTGGGGTGACTCTCTAAATTATCTAAATTTCCCTTTATCCAGATTGTCTTTGGTTTTGATCAATCTATATGAGGTTACTACCTTCGTATTTCATAAATGGAGCAATTAGAATATTCACTAATTGTTTTAAAGGATAAATTAATACTTACAACTTGTCAAGCCCATGTGCTAGGGGATGTGGAATATAAAAATTTGTTGTTGTTGTTTTTTGCATTTCAGAATATCATGAATCTTCAATAGACAGTGTGACATGAGAAGGGACACTAGAGTTAGAATTGCCTTGGGCAAGTCACTAAATAGTTCTGAGCTTCAGTTTCCTCATCTGCTCAATGGGGAAAATAACTTCTCTCCTTCATTACAGAGTAGGGATAAGGATCAAATTTCATAACTTAATTCATATGGAAGAGGTTGAAAAGCTATACATTGAATGAGTGTGGGTGTGTATGTGTGTGCATACATGCTTAAAAAATAAGGAAAAGTGACTGCATTTAAGAAAACTTGCACGTTTAACAAATGATGGCAGTAACCCAGCCCCATTAATGGGGAGCAGTTACTGTCATTGTCTGCATCGCTGATGGCACAATTAACTTAATTAACACCTACCTCTGTGGCAAGTCTGCTGAAATAGTAGTTTTCCCTTTCACTTGCCCCTGCCTTGCCAGCAAGGCATCTCCAAGTCATGCATCTTCCAAGTAGGGAGGCCAGAGTGTTAAATGGCTTTGAGTTGGTTTGCAGAAAACAGAATTCCAGAACATCCACATCGTTAGCAGCTCACGCCACCTAGAGAAAAATGAGAGGGTTTATCAAAATCTTGCGGAGCATGGCAGGGATCAGTGCATTCTCAAATGGAGGTAAGGTATGTCTGAGTGGAATGGCTGCCAGCCAGTACCTAAGAAAGCCATTCTCACCAAATCCTGAATGGCTTTCCCTCTCAAAGAGAGCATCCCATTCAGCACAAGGTTCTAACAAAAGAGCCTTTGGTCTGTCAAGGTGGTAATAAAACAAGGGTTTTCCATCAATGAGAAGGAGTCTGTGCCTGATAGGGGTCTGTAGATGGGGCACTTTCCCATAGCAGGACCCCTGCTGATTGCTTGGATTGAATGTTATACAGAACTGGAATGTAGAGACCTGGGAGAAAGGGACATACCACTTCCATTGTGGGTGTCTTTAATTTCATTCCAGGTCTTCAGAGTAATTGGAAATATCTTGGGAATGTACCTGCTACTCTATTACTTTCTCTTGTCCCTTTCTCTCAGGGCCATGGACCCCTTTATTTTCTACCTTTCTACCTATCTCTTCTGATTCTGTAGAACCTTATTTTTATTTCCATTCACATTGACAATTCCTCTTACACTTCCTTACAATATTATTTGATTATATCAGATATACCACTCATCAATGAGATTACACTTTCCTTCAGAAAGCCAACTGAGTTCCCATGGCGACCTAGCAGAGGGGCTGGTCCATGACAGAGTCTCAGTCAATGGTTGAATTGAATTTATTTTTCATTCTTTCTCTTCTTTCATTAGAAAGTGGATATCATAGCTCCACCGGATCAGCTGCATGTATTGGAGACCCAGGGTAACACTGGCTTAAAGAAGACAAGTTTGTCTTGCACATAATAGTATAAAGGTGGAAGGTCCAAGGTGGATAGACTGCTTTGCTCTAGGACAGTGGTTCTCAACCTGTGGGTCGTTTCACAGGGGTCGCCTAAGACCATCCTGCATATCAGATATTTACATTATGATTAATAACAGTAACAACATTACAGTTATGAAGTAGCAACGACAATGATTTTATGGTTGGGTCACAACATGAGGAATTGTATTTAAAGGGCCAGAAGGTTGAGAACCACTGCTCTAGGAGGTCATCTTGGGACTCAGGTCCCTCCTATCTTGTCACTCTGTCATCTCTAGTTGTCATTCTCACCTTCCCAGTCAAATGCAGCACATAAAGCATCAGGATGGAGGACACAGGAAACATGTAGAGGAGGGACTCCCGTCAGAGATTCTTCACATCATTTCTGTGACATCTTATTCATCAGATCCTGGCCACATGACCACAACGGACTTCAGTGGAAGCTGCGAAGGTTAATCTATTCGGAGTGGCCAGATGTCTAAATAAAAATCAGAGTGTTACTATTACAAAACAGTGGGTTTTCAAAGATTTTAACCATGATTCACAATAGGAAAGACATTTTATAGGACAATCCAATTCAGGATCCATACACATATAAAAATTAAAAAATATTTTTTTAAAAAAACAATACTTTGTGTAATGCATTTTCACGCTTTTAGGTTTTGTAGAATAATGTTGTTTATGACTAACAAATGGAGCAAGTTCTGCAGTTTGAAAGGCACTACTATGGAAGCATGAGAGACATTCGGGCCAATAGGAGTCTCCACCTCTGAGAAGGAAGCTTGCAGGTGTGACCCCAGGCAAGCCCTTTAACCTACATTCTTCGTACTGTACATCACAGTACTAGCTGCTGGGTAGGTGCGAATAGTAAATCAATCAACCAAAGCAACCGGTCCATGAATCAGTCAAGCAGTTAATGAAATCTTAGAGAAGACGGGCAAATCTCTACTGACACATGAGACAAGATATTGAAGGCTAGAAGGACCTTTCATCAAGAGATACTCTAACAATGGGAAAAGGAGAAGTATCTCTCTCTCTCTCTCTCTCTCTCTATATATATATATATATATATATATATATATCACTCACACAAATATCCATTCTATTGATCCTTTTGTTCTTAAAACTTAACAGATAATTCAGATCAAAACCAAATAGAGCTCATTTGAATTCTTTGTCGTGGCCTCAAATTTATGAATTGCGTCAAGGACAACCTCACATGTTTGTTATGATAGTGTATCTCCTAGGCTGTTCTAATTTACTTTTGTGCAGGCGTAGTCTATAGAACAGATCTGTCATTCCGTCTACACTTCAGATCCGAGGAAAACTTCATATCGCGTGATGTCTCTCCCCTGACAGTTCCATCGGGCTCTTGTCAGGTTTTGACAGGGGAAAATGAAACCGACAACTCGAAGAGCAGTGCAGGCACTGGCTTTCAGAACAGCAGTCTTGGATGAGATTGAAATGACTTTTAAATGACGTCACTAAGAAATGCTTTCCTACAGGTCCCAGAGGCTTTGTGTTACAAGCACCGTTGGCTTAATGAGCTCAGGGGGGGACATCAGCAGCAGCCACAAGCTGACTGTGTTAGTGGGCTCGTGCCACAGCGCTTCCGGAGGACTTGGTTTGGGTGGAGAGTGCATTTGCGTGGCATTGACTGGAGGACGCCTGGCTAAGTGGCTGGCCAAGGACATGCGGCGTTACAGAGCCTTCCATTGTTGCAGCCGGGGCCTCTGAGCCGCTCACTGCTACGTTTGGCTGCCTTTGCTGCTTCCGTGCTTGATGGCTGCTGGGAGAAGCCCCATCCCACTCCTTCAGATCTGAAGAGCATCAGGAGGAGTCAAAAGTTTCACTGTCTTAAAGGCGGCTAGAAGGCTTCTGAAGAAATGAGTCAGTGTTTTCCATCTTGTTTTCATTCTGCATCCCAAAGCTCATCCAGACTGGCATCTGTGATCTGTGTTTGCAGTCGAGAGAGGAGGGGGGGAGAGGCTAATTACTGGACAAAGCTGGGGAGTAAGCTTCCCTCTTGCCCTTATGAAGAAAGAGTCCCTCTGGAACAGGGTTTAGGGCTTACTAGGAGAGTGGTGGAGAGGAAAGATGTTTCCTTAGTGTAGCCGCTCTCCATCCTTTCTGGATACAGAGGACTGAAATGTACAGGGCTTTTAATCCAGCATCTCTGGCAATCACCAGGAAAGCCATGCAAGGCCCTTGAAGATGGGGGATACTTTGCTATATATCTCAGCAATAAGACGCGACAGGCACTTTGTTTCATCAGGGCTGCACACCTTGAATGCATTTTGTGGCATAAGGCCAACGCACAAATGACTTCAATGCTCCCGACATGCAATAGTCTTTCACAGATGCATTAGAATCCGTTGCACGGGCTTATGGGTACCAAGAAATGAGAATTTCTCAAAAACTAAGGAAGGAAGAGATGTTTCCTAAGATAAGTACCTAGGGGTCAGGTACCTTGACAGCCAATAAGAAGCTGCCATTTTCAAATAATGTTCAAAGACACATCTTCATATAGTCATCTTGGACCAGGGCTCTTCCTGCATCGCCAAAGGGCAAGTCTGTGTCCGTACACAGGTCCTTTCCCTAGCCTTCCGGGTTTGATGGTTACTATTTTCTTCAAAGATTCTCTCAAGTCTTGTGTGTTTTAAAAAAATAAATTAACACTCTTGGGTCAAATTTGGCTTTAAAAATTGCCTTTGAGGATGAAGCCTCCAGAACAGTTGTAACCGGCCCTTCTCAGTCCGTTTCTCCCAGGGAGAGGCGCGTTGCTAGGAGATTAGAGAACCTAAGGTGGGAATGGTACTCTGCCTCTGGCTTTATGCCTTACAACATGACCTAAGGCAAGCTATCATTTCCCAGAAATGAAATATGTCATATGCTCCTATTAAAGCGAACCAGTGAGAGAGCATTCTATTACAATAATGGGTTTTGTTTAAAAAAATGTAAATGTCAAGTCCCCAAAGGAATAATACATATTTGATAGTACTATTGGAACTGGGATACCAGTAATTGCATGAGGTACTTATATTTAGTCTGGTTTCTACAGCAGAGAGGATTGATGTAAACCTTTCAGTAGAATTATTGTGTCTGAGGAAAATGAGAAACATCATCACTCATTATCCAGGCAATCAATATACATTTATTGGGGTGACTGTGGCTCAGTCATCGGTCTAAATGCTGTGGATTCAAGAACAAGAAAGAACATTTCCTGCCTTCAAGGAACTCACATTCCAGTTGAAAAGACAGGCACAGCAAGTAGCTGCAATGCAGTGTGACAACAGCTGTAATGAAGATTCCAATGGGGCCATGAGAGTCCAATGCAGAGAACTATCCTTTCTGACCAAAGGAGTCTCTCCTTTCCTTCATGGCTCATTGGAGCTCGGGTGGATTTTCAAATATCAGGATAAAAGGCATAGTAGGCAGGTGGAACAGCATGAGCAAAGCAGCAGCAGCAGGGAAGAAAAGCAGTGCACTTTCAGGTAACAGTGAGTGGTTTTTATAGCTACAGACTTGTCAAATTGTCTAATGTCAAATACTTTGATGAACTAGTTTGCGTTAGAAACTTGAGTGATTTTTGAGCAGTATAATTTTACAAAATGAATGTACTTTACGTTGTAGTTACAGGGCCAAGGCAATGAGAGCGGGAGACAAAATATCGTGTGGAATAAAACTGCCATTCTCACCATGACTCGTCTGTTAACATATGGAAATACATTTACATCAAGAAGTGCAAGGAAATTGCTCACTTCACATGCTTACGGGTGGATTGAACCTAATTTGGTAGCATTAGAACCAATTTCCCGCTGAGAAAACATGTCACAGAAGATGGCATGGATTTTTATAATTATTAATAGTATTTGATGTTCCAACGTCATCTTTTATCCCGAGATCAATCTCATGCACCTGGGAACAGATAAGCTCTGAGGAAACAGAGGTAATCTTAATACAGTAAGTTACACTGCATGTCTATCTTCCATAGTTCAGTCCTCCACCTTTAGAACATAGTGGATATAGTTGTAAAGCAGTGATTTTTTTTATTAGCTCCTACTATAAGGATTCTTAGGGTAGAGTATGGGCCATGTTATTGTTTTTTAACATTATATATATATATATATATATATATATATATATATATATATATTTATCTTTATTGATTTCAGAGAGGGAGGGAGGGAGGGAGAGAGGGAGGGAGAGAGAAAGAAACAATGAGAGAGAATCATTGATCAGTTGCTTCCTCTATGTCCTCTACTGGGGATGGAACCCACAAGCTGGGCATGTGCCCTGTGGGGGAATCCAACCAAGAATTCCTAGTTCATAGGTCAATGCTCAACCACTGGTTGGGATGTTGTTGTTGTCTGTGCACAGCTCTGCTCAAGAGGTAGAAATCTCCTGTGATGATGGACCTGTTCGATGGACATCCTGGTTGTGCTGTCCAGAATAGTGGCCACTAGATACATGTGGCCATTGAGCACTTGAAACTCAGCAAGTGCTAGTGAGAAGCTACATTCCTCTTTTCTTTATTTGAATTAATTTTATTGAAATAGACACCGTCCGTTACAGTGGCTGATGATTTATTTTTAAAAAATTTTTAAAAAGTTTTCCAAAAAAAGCTGTGTTCATCATCAGTAAGAATGTAATGAAGATTATTGTGTGTGAATGGTTCTGAAATACTTTTGAAACTATAAATATGTTAAAAGAAGTCTCATATTGTACATTTGGAGAACTTGTACTCCACGCTCTTAAAGGTTGACTCCACCCTCTTAAAAGATGCCTGTGGAATAGGATGGTAACACAAAGTCACTTCTGAACAAAGAACAAAAGATGTGGTTGATGTTCTTAAATGAAATTTTATTCCATTAAATCATGTGTTCAGCAATGACAGACACTAATCCATCCACTGAAAACTGGGATTCCAATTCCTGATTTTCCAAAAGGAGATTTCTCTGGTGTGTGTGTATGAAAATGTGGAAATAAGCTTATTCAAGGTGAAAAAAACTGGCTGCAAGATTTAATTACTTTCTTGCTCAGTCCACCCTGTAACTTGGACCGTTAGCACCGCTAGGGAAAGAGAACTTAAGTAGCCGCTGGTTGGAACCATCTGTCCAGAAAATGTGGCATATGTCTGCTTTGTTTACTCAAAACCAAGTGTCAACTGATACACTGAGCGAAAAACCCAAGTATGGTGTAACTGTGTGGGAGGGGGCGGGGAAGGGGGTGCTGGATGAGGAAATCAATCTCATTCCTGACGCAGAGGAACACGTGCAGGAGAGCATAGACCCTGGGGACGCCCGGGGGTTGGGGGGGCGCGCACCGAGACGCACACCCCTTTCCACACTCTGCACTGGAGCCGCTGCCGCAGCTGAGGGGCGCGCCCGGCTGACGTGTAGTTGAATGGAGAGCTAAGCGTCCCTCCTCTCCCCTCCTCCTCTTCTCTCGCCCTTACACCCCGGCCTCAAACTTCAACCAAAGCCCTTGCCCTTTTCAATTAACCCCCCTCCATCAAAATGAGCGCTTCTTTTCTCTCCTCCGCAGCCCATTGTTTGGCGTGATGGGTTTGCAGATTTGACAGCTGGGCTCTCCCAGACTTAATTCAAACTGGGTTTCCCAGAGATATGAACTTGGACATCACCAAGGCTCTCCAGTACTAGCGCTGAGCGTCATGACCGCCAGCCACCACTCTAGGCTGTTCCCCAGACCCCCTGTCTAGACCTAATGTAGATTTCGGTGCCTCGGGAGCCTCGGAGCATGCGGGGAGGGGAGCATGCGTTCAGGGGAGACTGGCGCAGCTAGACTGAGCGCCAGTGGTCCCAGGGATTGGGGAGAAGGATTGGGCTTTTAAATGCATTATTTTCACATTTATTCTTGAAACAGCCAAAATGGAAGTCCGCGTATAAATTTCCCAAAGCCAGGTCCGAGGTGGTGGAAAATGCACTGGGTTCCGCTTTGTCTCCTTGTTCAAGCTCCAGGACAGAGGGAGAGAGGCTGCGTGTGCTTGTGTGAGAGAGTGTGAGTGTGAGTGTGGGCGCCTTGGCCTGCATGAGTGGGTGGGTGCAGCCAGCTATCCCGGCTCGGAGGGCCTGCGTCTGAGTGTGTCCCTAACGCGCCAAGTCTTGAGTCACGGCCGCGAGTGACGTGGGGGAAAACTTTGTGTCGGGAAGAAAGGTCTGTAGGGCCTTTCTTGCAGTAGGGCGTCAGAGTCCTCGTGCACGATGCCCTTTGTGTGTGTGTGTGTGTGTGTGTGTGTGAGAGAGAGAGAGAGAGAGAGAGAGAGAGAGAGAGAGAGAGAGAGAGAAAGAGAGAGAGAGAGAGCACGCTCGCAGCCGGCTGGCTGCATAGCGCTGTGTGCTCTGAGCGCGCGCGCTGGGTCGGCCCCCGGGTCCCACCGCAGGCGAGTGTGTTCTTCTGCGGGCAAGTCTTTGAGAGGGTGACAGTCGGAGGGAGCAGGAGCAGGCCCGGGGGTCCCCTGGCAAAGAAATCCGGTTTCCGAACCTGCTATCCTCCGAGCAGCTCCCAGGAACCGCTGAGATCCTAGCCAGCATCTGAGCCCTAGGGGGCTCTGCTCCGAAAGCGTTCTGGCCCCACTGGATCCTCTGAGATCCCGGAGATGACCGCATCTTTCCTCCTAACGCACACCAGTGAGCCCGGAAAGGGACGGAGGGGGCGGGGACACCCCCTAAAATAAATAAACTGGTTCCTTCCTGCAGCTGGACACGGTCCTTTGAGTCCAGGTTGGTGGCATTTGGAGAGTTTTCTCATTCCGTCGATTTGGGGACCTATCGCTGCTCCCCCCCCTCTCCCCTCTGGCAGGCATCCCTCAACTTTGGGGTCCGCGGGTGCGCGCGGGGCTGCACCTGCCCCGCCTGGCGCTCCGGGGCTGCGGGCGGTGCGCTCGCCCAGGCTGGTGGCACCGATTCCACCGAGTCCAGGGCGCTGGGCTGCTGTGTGCGCGGCGCGGGCGCTGGGGAGGGAGCCCAGGACGCGCGCAGGGTGGGGCGCACCAGCCGGATTTCAGCTCGAGCCCGGACATCGGTCCCCCCTTGCCCGGCTGCCTGTGAAAGAAAACGAGCCGGGGAGGAGGGGAGACGGCGATGGGGGCCGGCGATTGGTGGCTAGGGGAGCGGAGGGGGGGGGGGCTGGCGGCGGAGCCAGCGAGCCGGCGCGAGGAGGGGGTGGCGAACTTCCCAGGAGAAGGGGCTCTGCGCGCCGGGCTGGGGCTGGCGAGAGAGCCGCTGCCGCTGCGCCTCCAGGCCGGCTCCGCGCTCCGCTCCACGCCGGGAAAGTAACGTTCCTTCTTGATTGGCTTGCGTTCAGCCATAGGCAGCCCCTCGGACTTTGGGAGCCGCGTCCGACCTCTCCAGCCCCTCCTCTGTGGGTGCGGGAGGCTCCCCGGAATACACACGCACGCACACACACATACACACACACACACACACACACAAGCACCCCCGCGCCCCCTCCTGGCGCCCAGACACGAGGAGGGAGGAGGGGTGGCCTCAGCCGGGCTCCGGAAAGTCCGCCCAGGCGGGAGCGGAGGAGGGCAGAGGGGCAGGCGGAGGCTCCGGAGCGAGCTCGGGGCTCATTTCAAAGCGCGCTCTCCCTTCCAGGTGGGTCGGTCGGACCGGAGCCCCCGAGAGCCGCGCCGCCTCCCCCCTCGCCAGCCGCCGGGCGCCCGCGCGGAGCTGAGTGGCCCGCGGCAGCCGGACGGCAGTTCGCTCGCGCCCTGGATGGCGCTGAACTTCGGGCGGCCAGGGCAGCGCCGTCCGGGCACCGCTGCCTGCTGAGCCCCCGCGAAGACCAGCGGCGACCAGCGGCGGGGCGGCGTTCTCGGCCAAGGGGGACCAGCCGCGCGCCGGCACCATGTTCCTGGCGACTCTGTACTTGGCGCTGCCGCTTCTGGGTAAGTAGAGGCCGCCGCCAGCATCCCGACTCTCGGAGTCTCTCCCGGGAGTTCTCTTGCCGCGCAGGGTGCGGTGGAGGGTGCGGTGGGGATTCCCGGGGGGCGGGGTGGGGGCAGGTTCCGTTTTGGGGAAGGGGATCCTGAACCTTCAGCGCTCAGGCTGGGGAGGCGGTGTCCACGCGCACTGGCCCGCAGCTTCTCGTGCTTGGTTCCGATTCTCGGGGGTTTTCAATGACCTAGCGTGGGGGGAATAAAGGGGTGCCCTCCAGCCTGGGACCCGGCGCCCCGTGACCGTCCCGGGGAGCTCGCAGGGGTGTGGCGGGCCGGTGGGGTGGAGGCGTGCCTTGAGCCAGGAGACAAACTTGGAAGGGAAAACTTTTCCCTCCCCCCAGTAGCAAGCATCCCCGTGCTCCCCACCGGGCGAGCGGCTGGAGCCCCGGCTCAGGGCCTCGGACCCAGGGTGCCTGCCGTGCGCTCCTCGCCCCGCCGCTGCTCTCCTTCTCTGGCTCCTGGCGAGCGGCTGGAGCCCCCGGCTCGGGCAGGTCTGCCCCGGGGCTGCGGGGCGGCACGCGGTGGGCAGCAAAGGCAAACCCCGAAAGGCTTAGCTTGCAAAGCCTTCAGGTCTTGGGAGGGCGGGCTGGGGTGGGGGGAGACCAAGGCAACAGGAGGTCCCAGGGCGGGAAAATGGACTCCCCGGTGTAGCGGGGGGGGGGGGGCGGGTTGGCTCCCTGCGCAGGGCGCCCCAGAAGCCTAGTCCAGCATGCGCCCTCCTGGGGGCCGCGCCCTCCCCGGGCCGGGACCTGGGACCTGGGACCTGGGTCCCTGCCTGGCCGCGCTCACGCTGCCTCCCCTGCGCCCCAGATGTGCTGCTGTCGGCGGAGGTGAGCGGCGGGGACCGCCTGGACTGCGTGAAAGCCAGCGACCAGTGCCTGAAGGAGCACAGCTGCAGCACCAAGTACCGCACGCTGAGGCAGTGCGTGGCGGGCAAGGAGACCAACTTCAGCCTGACATCGGGCCTGGAGGCCAAGGACGAGTGCCGCAGCGCCATGGAGGCCCTCAAGCAGAAGTCGCTCTACAGCTGCCGCTGCAAGCGCGGCATGAAGAAGGAGAAGAACTGCCTGCGCATCTACTGGAGCATGTACCAGAGCCTGCAGGGTACGCGCCACCGTCCTGTCCTCTCCCCACCACCCACCCAGGCCTGCGGGCCCCTCACGGGGTCGGGCTGACCTCATCCTCCACTCCCTTCTCCCAGCTGCAGAGTGAGGACCGCTCATGGGCCCCCAGGGACTGCAGCAGCTGGTGTTTGCTGCCTGCCCAGCTGTATTGTTGGGGCCTGGCTGTTGGAAAACCCATTATGGGGTGAGGGGAGCACCCTGGGACCCCGCTGACCTCTTTGAAACCTGTTCAGAGCTTCGAGTAGGAGGGACCCCATTAAAGGCCACCCAAGGGACGGCCACTTCTCTGTAAGGAGAGTTGGCTCCGCAGAATAATTATTCAGACTTGCCCTGCATCCTCCCTGGAGTTTCCCCCTTTATTCTGTCCTTCTGTCTATTCTGACATAAGAGAAAGAGTTAAGTGTTAAAGGTCCAGTAGCATCTATTCTGTCTTTACCCTCCTCCTCCCCCCTTCAAACCGATCAAAGGCTTGATGTGGGAAAAACCATTTGTCATCTTAGATTAGCTGAGCCTTGAACCAGCTGGTGTGGTTCAGCCTCGGTTAACATGGACGTGGCTCAAAGAGGGAAAGGCCCGCTAACATCCACGCTGATGGATGTGGCTCGTGTTTGTAAATCTAGCGCAGACATCCAGTGGACTCGTTCTCCACTGAGACTTCACGTCTGAAATTGGTAATAAACAGAATTGACCTATCAGCTACCACTTCCCTCCAGAACCTGCTGATGGAAACCTGTTTCAGAGCCCGACTGTTGAATAGCTAGGGTACCTGCTTTCTGACCACACGCCATGTTTCTGGGGCCAAGGAGTGAATCGGGGAGCCTCCTTTGAGTCACCTTTCTTCCATTGGCTCCTGGAGGCGAGCGGGGCACGTGACATCACTGGTTTCTTCCTCTCTGATTTCATTCCTTTGCAGAAGTGGGAGAGCGTTCTGGCAAAATCAGGCTGGGTCGCTCTTAGTGTTTTCATGGCACTCTGGGGAGAGCAAGGACAACAAAGGCAGAGGGAGTGAAAAAAAAAATCAGAAACACAAAACAAAACAACCAGAGCCAAATAGAGGCATTTGAAGTCTTTGAAAGTTTCAGCATCTTTTTGTTACACAATCATAACATAATTAGGATTCAGATTCAGTAACAAAAACTGCCTGGAATATGTCTGTGCTCCAGAGCTGAGCCCAATCTTCCTGTTGTTTTTAGGAAATGATTTGCTCGAGGATTCCCCCTATGAACCAGTCAACAGCAGATTGTCTGATATCTTTCGGGTGGTCCCCTTCATACCTGGTAAGCAGACTTACGCTTCTACTCTGGGTCCCTTGCCTGTGTGAAACCCCATTGGCTTGCATTCTCTTTGGCTCTCAAACAGCGTCTGAGGAGGTAGTGGAATGGCCCAGTGTTTCTGGGAAATTAGAAATAGGAGGAGGATAATGAACAGGCAGAATGACTAGACATGATTGTATGGCTTCAAAGTAATTCTAAATGAAGTAATGTGGGGTGGTGGTTTGGAAGAGGTTGGAGGGAGGTTACTTGGTTGAATTATTTTTCCCCCACACTGAACTACGATTGGCCGACTCTTGCAGAGGGAGTGCGGGTTCTGTCTGTAGGTGGCAATCGTATTCTCTTCTTTATGTATCAGACTCAGTGTCTCCCTGAAATGGGATCTGTTTAAACGATGCCACTTACTTTATGAGATGTCTGAAGATCATCTGAGATTGTTGGAGAATTTTGGATTTATTCACTTGTCTGCCTTTGCTTTAAAAGATTAAGCTCTACCATTTGTTAACGGTTCTTTTGTCTCTAGTTTTTCCTGAGCCAGTGCGTGTGCATATGTAAGATACTGTATTGCTGCCCCGGTGGCCCTTTACAAAGTAGCCTTGCTTCCCAGGGCTTGTTTTGTCTGTCCTTGCAATTCTACGTTTGGCTTGGAAATCAACCTAGATGTAGGATTAAGTTGTTATAACATCTGCATTCAGACAACCGCATAAATAATGAGCGAGGCAGTAATCTCTCTTCATGATGCACAGACTTCTGTCTGATGTTGTCTTTATTTGTTTACGGTGAAGGCATTTTCTCAGGTATACATAGAGCCATCACAAATGACATGCTTTCAGTGGCTTAATGTTGAATTTGATTCTATGAGATGATGGTTTGTTACTGGTGAGAGTGTTCTGTGTTTTACGTTTCCGTACGGAAAGCCATAGAACCACGGGAGTGTGTAAATATTGAGCTTGTGTGTGAGAGTACTGGAGATACATTTCTCTTCACAAACATCAATTGAGCACCTACTATGTCCTAGCCATTGGGGTTTTGGCAGGGAGCCAGACAGATGTTGTCCCTGCCTTCATGAACCGTAGAGGCAGCCAGCAGCTGACGTTTATCAAGCCCCTATTCTATGCCAGGCACCGTTAAAATCTTTACATCATTAACTTATGTAATCATCATCAAGTGTTTCTTAGGTATTCTTGTTTCCATTTTAGAGATGAGGCGGTTGAGGCAAAATGAAGTTAGGAAACCCAGTCCAAGAGTCACAAAGGTCCTAAGTGGGGGAAACAGAATTTAAACCCAGACTTGTTTGGTTCCAAGATTGTGTAATGTCTGCCTCTAGCGACTCAGTGTGTGGGCCGTAGAATAGCCCCAGAGTCACCTGAGAGGTGCTTAGGAGTGTGGAATCTCAGGCTCTGTCCCAGATTGACTGAATCAGAATTTGCATTTCAAGAAGATCTCTGGGCTCAGTGCTTCATATGCTCATGAATCTTTTGAAGCACTCCTCTACATTATTCTGTCTATCCTTTGGTTCAGAGGAAAAGTGTGTGTGTGTGTGTATGTGTGTGTGTTTTGGGATAAGATATATGGGCACAAGTTTAGTATCATACATTATCCTGGAGAATGCTGAAAATTTTCACTCTAAATCCCTACTAGTGCTGTCTGCCCCCTTAGCCCAGCTGGGACAGGTGTTTGTGACCATCTGGGCTCTTCTGGGATCAGGTCTGTAGGAATTAGGAGTAGATGGGATACCACAAATGACCTTGGCCTTCCTAGTGCTTTTTTGGTTTGGTTTTGTTAATCCTCCCCTGAGGATAGTTTTTCCTTTATTTATTTATTTTTTTAGGGAGAGTAGAAGGGAAGGAGGGAGGGAGGGTGGGAGGGAGAGAGAGAAAGAGAGAGAAACATCAATATGAGAGAGACATTGCCTCCTGCAGGTGTCCTGACCTGGGGCTTAGGTTTGAACCTGTACCTCAGGTATGTGCCCTTGACTGGGAATTGAACCCATGACTCTTTGGTGCACGGGCTGACACTCTAACCACTGAGCACACCAACCAGAGCCTTCCTAGTGCTTTTGAAGGGCAGTGCCTTTTGCCTGCTGTCTACCCCATGGATGTATTACCTTTCAGTCTTTGTACTGATGCCTGGAAGGGTATGAACCTTCCCAGGGACAGTGAGAGGAAGGAAGGGAGTAAAGAGGAAGGGCCATTGGGTTATAATTTCAGAACTGCTATGGGACTTTAACAGACTCAATTTCTCTCACTGAATCTCTCTTCTCTTGGCATAATGAGGAGTGAATAATCTCCAGTCCTAATAGTCCATGATTCTGAAGGAAGATCAAGGTCACTTCTAGAATGTCTCCACTGTGCTCTTGTACTATCTTTTCAGTCCTTGTCTTCATGACACACTCCAAGTGGCTGGGTCATTCTCAGATATCACTGGTTTATCTGCATTTCTTTGTTCAGTATAGGAGATTCTCTGCCCCCGACCAAGTTTTAGGCATTCGGTTTTCGATCTGTCCATTCACCAAGTGTCTTTTCATAGCAAGTGTGATCCTGAATATGAGAACCCAAAAGTCATGATGAATTAATCAGAGCCCAGAAGGCTTTGTCTAGAACTACATTTTATATCTCAAGGGCATTGAATTTAGGTTCCAGCATTACTGAGTTTTGACTTCTCACAGTGACTCTGGGCCTTAAGTGGGTATAGGAAAGCCAAATGGAGTCCTGAGAGGGCTTAAGCCATTGAATAATGCATATTGCCCAGCTTGGTGTTGGCAGGAAAGAAGCCAGAGGAGCAGGATGATAAATGTTGCTTTTCGTGGCCTGAATCTGAGTTTCTAGAACATCTCTTCTGTCTTGAAAATCTCTCGGAGGAAACCAGGACAACAGGGCCTCTGCGTTTTGCAGATATGGCAGCCGTCAGAGTTTCCATATTTGGTTTTCCCTGCTCAATGTGAACGGACTGTTTATCCACATACATTAAGCGCGAGCTGAACCTCTCACCGAACAAGACATGTTTGACGTTCTTGAGTTTCCATTTTCTTTCGACTCCTCAACTTTGCCATTGTTTACTTGATCACGAGTTAAAAGGCCATATGGAGGTCAACCTGTCATCCGTTCCGAAGCCCGAGCTGTGGAAGGGAAATGAGGCAGCCTAGTTGGAGAGAACTGTGGTGGGAGATTGTGGGGACCACTCTTGTGGCAATGGGATAGCAGAAGCATTGGCCTCCCAGGCACTTAAAAAACAACAACAACTTTTATTGTTGAGATTATTACAGATGTCCATTTTTCCCCCCCCAGTGCCTCCCTCCACCCAGTTCCCACCCCACCCCAGGCCTTTGCTACCCTATTGTCTGTGTCCATAGGTAATGCATATATGCATATAAGATCTTATTTTAATCTCTCTTCATACCCCCAGACTCCTTCCTTCTGAGAATCATCAGTCTGTTTCATTTCCATGCATCTGATTGTATTTTATTCACCAGTTTCTGTTCATTAGACTTCTTATTCATTTATTTTGATTTTTAGATTCAGTTGTTGATAGGTATGTATTTGTTGTCATTTGTTGTTTATATTTTTTATCTTTTTCTTTTTCTTCCTCTTAAAAAAATACGCTTCAACATTTCATATAATACTGGTTTGCTGGTGATGACTCCTTTAGATTTTTCTTGTCGGTGAAGCTCTTTGTCTGACCTTCAATTCTAAGTGATAGCTTTGCTCAGTAGAATAATCTTGGTTGTAGGTCCTTGCTGTTCATCACTTTGACTATTTCTTGCCATTCCCTTTTGGCCTGCATAGTTTCTGTTGAGAAATAAACTGACAGTCATATGGGTATTCCCTTGTAGATAACTAACTGATTTCCTCTTGCTGCTTTTAAGATTCTCTCTTTGCCATTAGCCCTTGGCATTTTAATTATGCTGTGTCTTCGTGTGGTCCTCTTGGGTTCCTCTTGTTTGGGACTCTCTGTGCTTCCTGGACTTGTAAGTCTATTTCTTTCAACAGGTAGGAGAACTTTTCTGCCATTATTTCTTCAAATAGGTTTTCAATATCTTGCTTTCTCTCTTCTTCTACCCCCCCACCTCCCATAATGCGAATGTTGGTATACTTGAAGTTGCCCCAGAGGCTCCTTACACTATCTTCATATTTTTGGATTATTTTTTTTTCTTTTCTGGTTGGATGTTTTTTGCTTCCTCATATTGCAAATTGCTGATTTGATTCTCAGAATCCTCTACTCTACTGTTGAATACCTGTATATTATTCTTTATTTCAGTCAGTATATGCTTAATTTCATACTGGTCCTTTTCCATTTTGGGGGAAGTTTCTAGAAGATTATTGAATAATCTTGTTACCATGGTTTTGATCTCTATATCCACTTTTCTTCCTTCCATTTCTTTCATTTGTGACATGTTTGTCTCTGCATTTTGGCTGCTTCCATGTGTTTGTTTCTATGTGTTTGGTACAGCTGCTATGTCTCCTTGAGTTAGTAGAGTGGGCTTGTAGGTGTTCTACAGGGCCCAATGGTTCAGCCTCCCCAGTCACCTGAGCTGGGAGCTCTAGGTGCATGCCTTTGTGGGCTGTGAGCACAGTCTTGTTGTAGTTGAGACTGTTGATGTCACTGAGAGGAATTGACCTCCAGGCTAATTGGCTGTGAGGACCAGCTGTGACTACAGTGGGAGAGCTGCTGTGCAGGAGACACCCCAATGGAGCAGGACTTACTTCAGTGCGGCTTTGGTGCTCACTGAATCTGGCCCTTGAATGTGTCACTTGTGGATGTGTAGAGCTCTAATCTAGTATGGTTTGACACTGACCACTGGGTATACTGGCTCTTGAGTCTCCAGGGAGGTGCAAAGTCAGCCACTGTCTGGGGTCAACCAGTAGGAGCTACAGAGAGATGTGCAGATTCCTCTTTATATTGACTTTGTAAGTGCCCAGATGAGGCTCAGCTATGAAGCAAGGCTGGCTGGTGCTGGTGCTGGGTCTTGGGTAAGGTGACCAGATTTTAACATTGGTAAAGCGGGACACCATTGATGGGGGGGGGGGGAGGGTTCTTTTTATTGTATTTTATTATTATTACTTAAAATATTACAAAGAGTAGTAGATATGTCTCTTTCCAAAAATTGGGACTTTTTAAAAATGCTGCGGGACGCGGGACAAATTGTTAAAAATCGGGACTGTCCCGCCAAAAGCGGGACGTCTGGTCACCTTAGTCTTGGGCCTTTTATTGATAGGTTTTGGGCTCCCTGACCCAGCTACAGCTTGTTTTACAGGTTTTGGCCTGAGCAAGCACAGACCATTTATATGCAAAAGCTGCTACACACAGCTTGGGTGGGATTGTAAAGTGGATGAGGCTGGGTCTTAGGGAATCACCAGGGCAGAGCAAACATAAATGGCTGCCAGTCAGCCCTGTGAGACCCAGGAGAAAGCTGCCCCTGAGTTCCTGCCCTGATGCCAGACAATCCAGTACCTCCTCGTGTGTGTCTTTGTTCCCCAGAGCCTCGTCCTGGTGCTAGAGCTCAGAGGAAGCAGGATCTTGTAAGTTCAGTTCATGGTACCGGCCTTTTAAGAGGAACAGCTGGGTCTCCAGCAGCCTCTGTGTCACTGAGTCCCAATCACACTGGTTTTAAAGCCCTTAGTTCTTACTGCCCATAGAGGCTTCTTTTCCTAGCTCTGGGACCCATAGCTGGGGGTCTGATGTGGGGCTGGGACTCCTTACTCCTCCAGGTGGTCTTCCCAGAGACCATCTCCCTCCCAATTAAAAAAGCAGCTCCATGTATGTGCCGGACTAGCCCATTCCGCACCTCCTCACCTCCTGCCAGTCTCTGTGTGCTTTCTTCTTTACTTCTCTAGTTGTAGGACTTCCATTTAGCCAGCTTTCCAGCGGTTCTGAATGATGACTGTTCCGTATTTTACTTGTAATTCTAATGTAGTTGTGGGAGGCGCCAAGTACAGGCATTTACTTGCACCGCCATCTTCAAATCTCCGCCTCTCAGGCATTTTAAAGGGCCCCAGGAGGTGCCTATACTGTGGATTGATGCCGGTGTAGTTTTTAGGGATCTTGGACATGAAGAATCAGGCAGTGAGAGGGAGTGCACAAAGGAAAAATTGAGCCAGTGCAAGAGGGTGTTGGAGGAGAAGAGAGAGCCCAGACAAGTGTCTAGGCTCTAGGGGGCCAAGAGGGGGCACTTGGAGGAGCCACAACTGGTGTTTTGCATCTATGTCTCCAGCAGCCATGACTCTCAGCTCTTTAACCTTCATCCTGCCTTTTAGTTTCTTCTTCACGAAAGTTCAAGAAACAGCAAGAAGTAAATAGTGACTTGAAAGGAAGATGAACTTGCTGGCAATGTTTTTGGACTCTCTGGAGGGGGAGACAAAGCAGAGAGAGATTTTGAAAGTAGAGGGGGGTGCCAAGGAAAGCCTGAGGATGGAGGATCAGAGGGGGCGGGGGTGGAGATAAGCATCTCCACGGGCAGCCAGCAGAAAAGAGGGCTTTGAGGTTTAAAAGTATTGATCTAGAGGTTGGATTTTGTAGAGAAGAGTCAAGAGATTCCAGACCTTCTTAGAATATAATAGAAGTTGGCGGAATTACAAACAAAAATCAAGTGGATGGATCCCGGGGAAAGGGTGATGTTAGGATCTGAACAGCCTGTCTGATTTGCTGGAAGACAGCGTTCCAGTTCTCTGGCTGTGTCATTATTTCCTCCCAAGTCCTCGGAGGGACTGAGACATTTCTAGGAAGCCTGAGCATCTTGAGATCGGCCCCCAAGGAATGGTTTGGTTGAGGATGAGAAGCCTCTAAACTCGGTTGAATCTGGCTCCCGTTTTTCTGAATGATGCTATGAATACTTAGCCACATGGAGCTTCTCTGTTACAGAGTTCTATCATATTTATGTCACTATTAAAAAAAAAAAAACTTCCTTAAAATTTTTCACATGTTGAAGAAGAGCCTTTGAGGTCATCTGCTGTCTTGTCCAATCATGATCCTGGAGAAGGGTTTGTAAATACCAGCTGCTAGGGGTGTACAGTGGTCTTTTCCTTTCCTCTCAGCTCTCTAAGATAGCTAATTATCGTCCCTGGTATCTATGCTGGCATATGGTAAACTCCTTAGCACGCCAGCTCGGCCCTGCCACCTCCTCTCCGCTGACGTTCACTGAGCAATCCATTCCCCAGGGACTTGATGTGCATTCCCTTTCTTGTAGCTTCGCGCAGGGTTTTGCCTCTCTTTGGGAAGCCTCTCTTAGTTCTTCAAGACCAAGATCAAATTTCATCTCGGAGGGCCACGCTGCAGTTCTCCCTGACAAGCACTTCCGCTCAGGGCTCGTTCCTGCTGCATTTTGCTCTTGCCTTTATGGTAGCTGTTAATCACAGCATATTGAGAGGACTTCTTTATGTGTCTGCCTTTCCCACTACAGAGCCCAGGACTTGCATGTTATGCTGAGCATCTTCTTCTCAGCATGGAGCATCCTTCCTGGCCCTGAGCAGGCATCCCATTAAGCAGGGGTGCTTGAATATCAGAGAAGAAGGGCCTGCTGTGATCCGCTGCTTTTACAGAATTGAAGCTCAGAGAGGAGAAGCAACTTGGCCAGGGCCGCACTGCTTGAGGGGTAGCCTCCAAGACTTTTGCCAGGACATGTCGCTCCTTAGAGGAGGCCGTTGTTGGCTCCTTTCTGTTCTGTGTGTTCTCTGGACAAATTTTATCCATCCCTAGGACCTTAATCTCCATGACTTAGAGTCTTTCCTCCTAGTCCAACCTCTCTTGGGCTCTAAACTGGTTATTTCCAGCTGAATCCCGGATGACGCCATCTGGGTATATCTCAGTTACCCCAAACGCAGCACATCCACAGTGGATCTCATCATCTCTCCCCTTTTCTCCTAACACCCTTCCTTCTCCAGTCTCCTGTCTTACATAATGGCATTATCTGTCTAAGTGATAAGTGCTGGGGTCATCTCCACCCCCTCTACCATCTCATGCCTAAAGCTGGACCCATCACTAAGTCCCGCTGAAATTACCTGCCCTCTCTCCATTCCTGTCTTGCCTCTCACTTGAACTTGAACTTGGCCTTGTTACTGTCCTCTCTGTGTCTAATTTCTCCCAATCCCACGTGGCCTCCTCACTGGCGGTCTTACCCTAGTAGCTTGGTGACTTGGCTTCAGTCTTCCCCTCTAGATTTCTCTCTTAATTGGCCTTCGGTCTCAGTCCAGCCACCCTGTGTCCAAACAAGCGGGTTGACCAGCTGCTGTCCCAACAGTGGTCTAGGCAACTTTGTAACTTTCCAGCTGTGGACCTGCTGGTGCTGGACCAAGAACATATGCTCTGGAGTTCCATCCACCTGGGTGCCTCTTAGCTCTCACTTTGTAGGTCATTTGCATTTACTGTGCCTCAGGCTCCTTAGATGTAAAATGTGATGTTGGTAACGCCTGCCTTATAGGTTCTTGTGCATTAAAGATGCAGTATATAAATACATAGAATAATGTCTGAAACATAGTTGGTTCTTTTTTAAAAAAAATTTTTAATTGATTTTTTATAGAGAGGAAGGGAGAGGGATAGAGAGTTAGAAACATAGATCAGAGCGAAACATTGATCAGCTGCCCCCTGCACATCTCCTACTGGGGATGTGCCTGCAACCAAGGCACATGCCCTTGACCGGAATCGAACCTGGGACGTTTCAGTTTGCAGGCCAACGCTCTATCCACCGAGCCACACCAGTTAGGGCCATAATTGGTTCTTGATAAGTCTTGGTCATTTTTTGAATGCTGTGCCAAGGCTGTGTTTGCCATTGACTTACCCCTGACTCCAAGACTGGGACTCTCTTCAGCAAACCATATTTCCTGATCTTTGAACAATGCTTCTATGTCCTAAAAAGAATAGCAGTTCCTAAGCTTTAAGGACGCCGCTCATAAACCTGGGACAAGAAATGAAAAACCTACCCTCCATCCAGCGGGCCCTGTAGGAAAGATCTGAGTCTTTAGAACCCAGTTTGAGTCTTAACTCCCCTTTGTGGAAGGTCTCCTCACTGCTCAGAACCCCCGTTCCTTCGGGGCCCCTCCTTATGCTCTTCGGTCTCGAAGGTGAGTTGGCTGTAGCCGGTGGTCATGGGGTGGGAGCTCTTCCTGTGCTTAAAGATTCCTGTGATCAGCCTTCCCTTCTCAGCTTGACTGATTCCCGTTCTCCTGACCTCTCCCCATAAATCTCCTCTCCAACGCCCCTTGGAGCAGGAAGAATTACGGCTCCTGGAGAGGGCATGCCGCACAGCTGGGAGCTGCTTCCGTCTCCATGGGCTGGGCTAAGGACACGTACATTTCACTTTCACAGGCCACTACTTTTGGTTCTTATTCTCTCCCTCTCCCGCCCTCAGCAATCCATTTTTATTTTAGAACAATAAGATATTACGAACAGGTCAAAAAGGAAAATGAACTGAAATCGCCTGCAGCGCAGGTTCCCAAAGATAATCGCTGCAAACAGGTTGATGGGAGCCTTTTAGATTTTCCCCCATCTATGTTGTAAAATGTACCAATATTATACATATGTACGTATAAATAAAAATGGGGTCATATGCCACATATATTTTCTGATTATCTACCTGACGACCTGAGGAATCTCTGTCTTCTTGTGACACTGACCACTTCCTAAAGCCGCTAAAGGCCAGTTTTATGATGATGATGAACTGTCAGCCTCGCAGAGTTCGATGAATAAAGAGCAGCTCATCCCAGTATTTCAGTCCTCACAGCGAGGGCCTCAATGTCCCAGAGAAGGCTGTGAAGGAAGAGACAGCTAAACATTTTGCATAGAGTGACTGTAGGCCCGGTTTCCAGGAGAGGGGAGATAAAACACCAGTGAGTGACAAGTAATCGTATGAACTAAAGATTGTTACAAGGCGCAGAATTATTTATAGCCAATATGTCTGTCCTCATTTCTTCTCCTTAGTCCTCTGAAGTATTGCTTTCTGCCATCTCTTAATTTTCTGCTGTTGAAACTTATTCTTTCCAGAGGATGTGCTTTTTGTTGTTGTCTGGGATACAGTACTGAATTCTCAAGAGAAAGTATCAAATCAGAATTGTTTGATCCAAAGAGCACTGGTCCAAGAGTCAGGCTTCTAGCCCCCCCCCCCCCCCCCCCCCAGCCCAACCAGCAGCGTGACCTTGGGCCAGTATCTTCCCTTCCTGAAGGGCATCCTTTTATTTAAAGAAAGGGCAGGGGACAAGAATCGTCTTTAATCTATTTTCCTTCCTTCTCCAAGGGCCTGCTTGGTGAATCTTGGATGATTCTGACACTTACTGTTCTCCTTCTAGCATTTTCTTCAGACCAAAGAAACTTGCGATCTTGGCATTTTTAGTTACCATCTAATAAAAGAGCAATATGCAAATTAACCATCCCTCTGAGACACCTAAGCCATGCCCACCAGCCAATCAGAGCTACTATATGCAAATTAACCCAGCCAAGATGGCGGTTAATTTGCATACACAGGCGAGAGCAAAGACTGAAGACAGCCTAGAAGGAAGCCAAGTGCTGCAGAAGGGAGCCAAGCGGCAGAGAAGGGAGGGAGCGAGGCAGCAGAGAAGAGAGGGAGCGAGGCAGCAGAGAAGGGAATGAAGCCTGCCTCAGTGGGCTTTGCTCCCTTCTCTGCTTCGCTCCGGCTCAGGAAGCCCTATTCTTGCAGGAATCTTCCTGCAATGGGCTTCTAGTATTAATAATGTTTGTAAACCATGAGTTGTTAAATATATACCTTACTCTGAACCAGGATATATTCATAGCGTCTTATTTGAATAGAGAGAAGAAGGTAAAACAACATAAGAAACAGGGAATGGAGAACAGAGTAGGAAGGAGAAAAACGCAGCCAGGAGTGAGTCCATAGACAAAATACCGGTCATAAGATTGTATTCAAACAAATTCAATGGTCGGAAGTGCCGCGTTGGTTTTGCAAATAAATAAAATCAGTGGATTGGAGCTGCAGTGTGACTTTTAGAGGTCATCCTAGCCCAGTCCCCTTCTTTGATTGATAACAAAACAATTCCATGCATTTCTAGGACAGGAGAATATGAATTATCTAGGACAGTGATGACAGGTAAAATTAGGTGTGTGTGATTTTAAGTTGGTACTTGAAACTCCATATCCTGGCATCCCCCCACCTCTTTTAACCGGCCCTTTACCTGTTCAGGCCTGTGCCCCCTTTAGGATGCCACACGCTGTTTGCACACAGTTAGGGTGAGAACCTCAGCCATGGACTATAGTTATGGGGCCCATGTCCATTGTTTTGGAATTGTTTCCAAGGGTTAATTAGTACGTCTTTGTTTGGCAACAGAAACCAGTGGCTGGAACGTTAGTTTTCATATTTTTTGGCTCCCTTCAGAATTTCCTGCAAGGAAACTGAGAAATTATTTGTTGCTTTAAGCCCCCCGCCCCCCAGCCTTCAACTGAAAAAAAAAAAAAATCAATTCTTTATCTGGAATTTTTGTTAAAGAAGCTAACCACTTCCCATAATTTAGAGACTCAACTAGCTGGGTCAGTGATGAAAATGAATGGGTGATTTGCATAAGGGGCTAATTTATTATGTCCCCGGGGCGTTTCTTTCATCTCTCCTTCCTTTCTAATTAATGTTCTGAGAGGGCCTATCACCATATCAGAAATTAGGGATGAAGGCGGCTATTGTTAACCTTTATTCTTATGATTTTTTATCTCCTGTGATCTTTTAACCATAGACAGGGCAGGGGGTGCATGAGGGATTTTAAGGGTGTGCTGTTTTATGATCTTTATTCAAAGAGTTAGGTTGTTGCAAAAATAAAAGCGACTCGGGAGATCTCTCCAACCCCAGAGGGATTTGCAAAGCCTACAGCAGGATCCAACAGTGGTGCGGAATTATTTCTAAAACGGCGCCCTCCGGACATTTGTATAAACCTGTGTACACACAGAGTTGGATACATTTGTACGGTCTATCTGCCTGCTCACGTGTGCATGGATTTATAGTGCGTGTGAGTATGGATGTCTATATTATTCAACATTTTGCCTTGAAAAGGTCTTCCTTGTCACGTGTCTCAGATGGTCCTGGCTGTGACAAAGGCAGCTGTGTGTGAGGGAGTGTGACACAGCTGAGGAAAGGCGAGAGAACAAGCAATTTCTTCGAAAATCAATTGCAATTTACTCCTACTAAATTGGCCCAAGGTCCGCCCCGTTCAAACATTAGCATATGACAGACTTTTAATCATTTGGTCAAATGGCCTATTTTTGGTCAAACCACAGCTCCCTCTGGGACTCTGCCATCCCAGCTCCTTGAACTCCAAACCTGCGCTCTCTTTAAAGGGGAGGTAAGTGCAGGGAGAGGAAAACCCGTGGGAGCCCCTGCTGAGTGCCCTGCCCTGGGCAGCCTGCTCCTGGGTGCTATTTCCTTTGGGTCCCCAGCCACCGCTAAAAGCTAGGATGCATCTCTGATTTCTGAGGTGGAAACCTGAGCTCAGAGAGGTTGAGTAACTTTCTGAGGGTCACACAGCTGGTAAGTGGAAGAGTTCAGATTCACAGCTTGTTCCTGCATCTCCAAAGCCTGTGCGCTTTCTCTTGTTACGGACTGAGATTTTAAGCACAAAGTGGGCTCGTTTATTACGGATCAGATATCCAGTCCCTTCTGTCTCTCCTCATTCCCAGTTTCTCCTTCCCTGTCTTCCACCTGAGTCCCTGTTTGAGACAAGGGGCCTTTGGAGTTGAAATACACGACAATATCGATTATTTTAATATTTACCCCTGTGTTCTGATGCGTCCCTAATTGACAACCGAAATTTAGACCATGCACAGTGTTAAAAGCATTCTCGCAGGACTGCAAAAATATTAACCCAAGAAGCAGCTTCTGGGTTGTGTCTTCTTTTCGTTTCCGTGTGAGATGGGAGGCTTCTAGAGTAGAGGGAAGTGCCAGAGGCCGTGTTTTTGGTCCTGTTGTCCTATAAATAGCATTGCCTGGTGGTAAGGGAAGGGATATGCAGTTCAGTTCCACTTTGAGGCGACCTAATGGCGCTAATTCGTTCGGCTTCCTCCTTGGCACTGCCACTCCCCTTCGCTCCCCACCGAATGGTCTGAGAAGCACCATGGCGGCCGCTGGTGCTGCCGCCTTTTGCACATGACCGTTTTGTGTACAGTTAATAATGTATGAAAATACATTGATTGCGTTCTTTGCAGGAGCAGGCCAGCAGCTTTCTTACAGCTTGTGTTTATGAAATGTTTCATTGATCCCTGTTATAGGCGCTTCCAATACACTCTTGAAGGCCATACCAGGAGTTCGGTGAATTCCGGCGAGCCCTCCATGGAATCCCATTATTTTCTTGCATGCTTAGGAAGGAACGGCAAGGGGCATTTGAAGGGGAAGAGGAGTGACCGGGCTGAAACTCTAAACCTATTCCCGGTTGCTATCTCCATGAGACCTCAAGAGAAGGAGAAGCAGTGTTGCAGCAGCTGTGAGAAGCAACGAGCTAGGTATTTATCAGTAATGACTTGTGTCAACCTTGTTGAAGAGTGGGTACTTGTAGCCCCATTTGACAGATAAGGAAGCTGAGGTCCAGGACACAGTAGGAATGGCAGAAGTGCATTGTTATCCAGGAGATGGGTCTGCAGAACCCACTGACACAGACATAACAGGAGAGAGTCCATGAAAGTTAAGTGCACAGCTTGCCTGGAGGGTTGCTAGGCATTTTACTGAGTGATAGACACAGGGTGTCCCAAAAATATATATACAAAAATACATACAATAGTTGATTGCTCAGTTTAGAAAATGAAATGTATTTTAATACTCATCGCCTTTATACTGATTCGAAGTGTGTGAATACATATTTTGGGGCACTTTATATAATCATATATTACATAAAATAGATATGAGATATGCATTTATTTCAGAATGAAGAGAGAATTGGTCAATTTCTCTATCAGTTTCAACGTTTTCCAGTGTGATGGAATGATATTTCTGCCAAATTCATTCATTAGATATTTATCGAGAGCTGGGAGCTCAGTGGGAAACCTAAGTGACTCAGAGATAAATAGGACCTTACCACTGCCTTCCAAGGATTCTCCTTGTGGTTTAGGGATAGGTGTGCACGAACAAACTTATAATGCATTGTGGGGAGTAAATGAATAGAATTCCTTGCAACACTCAGATGTAGCCCCAAGAAGGGAATAACTGATGAGATGGAGCTGTGGGTCAGAGAAGGTTTGCTGAAGGGGGACTTTGGGTTTTGAGGGATGGATAGGAGTTTGGTAAGTAGAGATGAGGGGAGGGCGTTTCAGGCAGGCAGAGGCAACAGCATGAACAAAGGCACCAAGAGTCCAAGGTGCTAGTAATGAGCTCCTGGTGATGGCTGGAGCGCTAGGCACCAGCTGCGGTGGGAGAAGAGATGGGCAGGTTTGCCATGCGCCAGGGCTTGGTCCTCGTCTCAGCAGAACCAGGGAAGGATCCTGGTTAATTTACTTCAGCCTTGCTGAAGTTTTTAGGTTGAATCATATGAAACGGCCATTTTTATTTTTATTTTTGCAGAGTGAACTAGCAGAGATTTCATTTGGTTCTAACATAATAGAGTTCTGTGTCATAAAAGCATACGCAGGGCCTCTGGATGCTTTTAGACCAGAGGTGGCTTATTGTGGATGAGTAACTTCTCATCACCGAAGGTACCTTCTGGGGAAGTAACAGTGAGGCGAGGAGCCCCATGCTGTTTGCCTCAGCTCCTGGGGGACTTGGAGCAAGTGTAGGTCAAGTTCACCTTCTTCTCTCCCAGAATTACCTTTTCAAGGCTTCAGGGTGAAAGGACCAAGTGTATGTACAAAGGCCTCCATGTAGGTGCCAGTGATGGGTGGGCAGAGGAGCAGAGAGGAGCCAGTGGGAAGCAGAGTGGTCTGGAGCCAGGTCATGAAGCGTCTCAGTGCGAGTGGTAGGAGAAAGACAGTTTGGCTTGTGGTAAGAGAGCGGGTGTCACTGAAGATAGTTCAGTGGGGCCCTTACACACTGAAGACCTGGCTGGTGAAGGAGATCTCCCCGGTAGGCGGTGGGAATGTGGACAGTCTTGGCTCCCCACCTGCCTTTCTGCATTGCCCCAACTCCAACCCCAACCCCAAGACTTCCCTCTGTCCGGACTCAGGATGGGCTCTGCTTTTTGACTTGGGGACAATGGCTCAGGCAAGTGTGAGTGGATACCCCGGCCTGGGCTGTCCTCCTGGCCTGGAGGGATGGCCCTACGCAACCTCTCTGAGGGCCCGTATGGGCTTGTTTCTTCACTTATTTTCTGTATTCTATTTAGTTCCTCTAGCTCCCCAGTCCTGTGTCTCACTTGGGAGTTTTCTCTGCCAAATCTCCCACTTGCTTCAGAACATTTCGCAGGAGAGCGTCTGAATAAAGACTCCAAGATTCTAAACGCAGGGAGTTTCTTTAATTGAAAGAGATGCCCGCTAACCCCAGGGCACACTGGGGAGCGAGGGCTGAGCAGGGAGGCTGCTGGGATGGCAGCCAGTAATGACTGCGGCGCACAGAGCTGGTGCCTGAGGAGTCCGTGAGCCCTCTCTCTGTGCCCTTGAGTCCGGGCGTGTTGATGGCCGTGTTTTAATGACTGTGGGGGTGAGGTGGGCAGAGGAGGTGCTGTCCTTTAGGTCTGCAGCTGGTCTTGGGCAGGAGCACACCCAGAGCCAGGCAACACTCCTACACCGCGAACCAGCAAGCAGACCACGTGCCGTCATTCCAGAGGTGGGGGTGGGGCCTGGGAGGGGCCGGGGCTGAGGTCCTGGTGAGCCTAGAAAAGTATGAAATGCAGAATAGTTGTGGTAAAGAGCAAGTCTCAGGGGTTCAACACACACAGATTTGAGCTCCACATTCCAGCCATGTGACTTGGCTAAAGAATTCCTGTGTTCTAGCTCCTCTGTCTGTAAACGCAGATAATAATAGTATCCCGTTCCTGAGGTTCCTGGTGGCAACACTTAGAAAGAGAACTTGTCAAAGCTCAGTCAACGGTAGGTGAGTGACTACCAGTCTCCTCCGTTTAAATACCCAGATTTCCTTCTTCCTCCTCTCCTAAGGTATTAGCATGACCTAGGAACAGTGGTTTGAGTGGGTGAGGTCTCTTCTGCTGAAAGAGAGAGAGAGAGAGAGAGAGAGAGAGAGAGAGAGAGAGAGAGAGAGAGACACACTAGTAGTCATGCAGGAAATGACAACATCCAGTATAATTCAGTTCAAAACATTGATCATCTTGAAAAATAACCAGTAGTCACATTCTCTGAGGGGTACTCTGTGCCTAGCACTGTGCTGATCGCTGGGGAGATGATGGAGAACCATAAAGAAAGCAGGGCAGAGTGAAGTGCCGTGGAGGGAGAGGCAGGAGACGGGGAGGCAGAGGCAACTTGGGTGCCAGAAAGAAAGCTCTGGAAGGAGGTGGCAGAGACTGAGGTGCAGGGAATTGGGGAGTGGATTCCAGGGGAGCCCAGGAGCACTGGAGGGAGAGGAAAGGGTGTTTACCCAGCACAGAACATGAGTATTGGACGTGCTAGCTCTGTGTGGAGCAGCTGTGAGCATGGGGAAAACCTAGTGTTTTTCTTTCCCGATGATTCTCAACAATTTTGTATTAAATTTTGTTTACCAGAAAAAAAAAAGTAATGTTTGCAAACAAAGCAGGAACAGTGGAAGCATTATTTCCCATTAGCAGCGTAAGGTTCACTGACGATGGGTGTTTTCTCATTCTTGTCTTCCAAATTGTAATTTTAAAAGATGAGGCATTTCATATGCAAGAGTTTCCTTTGTCTGAAATAAATTATTCATTTCTACCCAGTTTCAGAAACAATGAACATAATACTTAATGCATCACAATTAAGCGGGTGTAGCTTCGTATAAAATTATGTTCTGTGCATTTGGGTGGCAAACACGGCAGCGGATCCTATATCTTGTCGACATTTGTTCCTCAGAAGCAAAGCAGGAAGACGTAGGGACTCAGAAATGTGCTTTCTTTCCTCTCGGGGTGGAGGAGGGGAAACGTTAGCCCCAAGCAGCCCTGTGTGTGACATCCCACAGCTGTTGGTGGCCATGTCACTGCAGAGAAAGTGAGCTGACTGCTACTAGACTGTGCCTGGGGTCAGTGGAGGGTCGGAATTCTTGAGCCCATTCATTCCAGCCTCCCTAGCTGGGGTGGAGATTCTTCCAGCATTCTCGCTTATAAGGGCTGCTTCTGGAAATGACTTTTTTGGGGGGGTTTGGTGGCACCTGCCTCTTGAACGCTGGCTGGTTGGTCATAGGTACCTTTACCAAAGAGCGGGCTCTTGGAAATACCCTTCTTAGGGCAAGATTCCTCCTCGGAAAATAGGCATGACCATCAAGGGCCGAGATTTCCATGGACAGCCTCGTGGGGGTTTCGCTGTGAAGGACCCCAGGAACTCAAACCCCAGCCCCGAGGTCAGTGTCAAAGCTGGCCGTGATGGCCAGCCAGAGGACAGTTGTGAAAACACTGATTGTGGATGCCTGCTGGGTGCCCAGCATTAGGCCAGGAGATGCCTTCATAGGTGATTTCATTTAATCCGCACAAAAGCCCTGAGTGTTTGCCCAGAGTGGGGGGCAGAGTGGGGGCTAGTCACATCTTTCGTAAAAGGACACGGAAGCTCAGAGAAGTCCACTGACGAGCCTGCGGCCTTCCAGCTAGTTGCTGGAAGATTCCGAAGGGGTGACGTTGCCCTGTGACCTGAATGACAAGGAAGAACTGGCCAATCTCAGCACTGGCCCGTAGCACAGTATTAGTGGGTTACAAAGGCCCCCAGGTGGGCCGGAGCCTGGTGCAAACAGGATAGCCAGTCAAGAGGGCAAGGCTACCTACCACCAGGGGTCACGAGGGAGCTATGGCCAGTGATGGGGGGCAGGGTCGTGGGGGCACGAGGAGGCTTCAGCGCTGTGGCCCCTACTTTAAGGGGACTTGTGTCCCTTACCCAGAAGGCACCCATGGCTGCATGTCACCACTCCAGCATTCTGAGAGGCCAGCAGAACAGCTGTCTGTAAAACTGAGATTTGATGTGTGAGTGTGACTCAAATGACAAACTTTGCCCCGTGGCACTTGCAATGCATGCTTTCAAAATGTAATTCTTAAGTGATAGTTCTCTTTTCGTGCCGGGTTTATGTTTTCTGTTGATGTGTCTCTTTTTAAAAAAGACCACACAAAAGAAAAGAATTAGAGGACATTGAAGGTGAAAGAGTCTTCTCTGACCTCCAAGTCCAGGTCATGGTTGATGGATGGACGACAGGATTAAAGACTGGACTGATTAAGGGATGTGCAGGGGGACAGACTGGTTCTGGAGCTGAGTCCCTCACTCTGTCCTCTCCTTGTGGACACACGCGATATGTCCAAGAAAGAAGGCCTGAAGGATGGGGAGATGCTAAGACATGAAGACTCTTTCCTCGCAGGCATCGGACTGCCCTTGGAAGAAGGATCCCTAAATAATCTGGTCCCCGCTCGTTTCTCTGGCCTCATCTTGTCCCGTTCCTCCCTGGAAGGGTCACAGACTCAAGTCACTCTGCCTTTCTTCTGCCCCTCAAACACATCAGCTCCTTCTGCCTCAGCCTGTGTTCTTGCTTCCCCTGTTACCTGGAATGTTCTTTTGTCATCTTCGCTTGGCTGACTTCTCCTCGTCATTTTCTTTTTGATATATTTTTATTGATTTCAGAGAGGAAGGGAGCGGGAGAGAGAGATAGAAACATCAACGATGGCAGAGAATCATTGACCGGCTGCCTCCTGCGTGCCCTACACAGGGGACTGAGCCCGCAACCCGTGCATGTGCCCTGACCGGGAATTGAGCCATGACCTCCTGGTTCATAGGTCAAAGTTCAACCCTCCTTGTCCTTTTCAATCCAGAGGTCTCCCATAGCCGACTCCTCCCTCATTGTTTATGACATCTCACTTCTTCATTATCTGCGTAGAACTTAGTACTATCTAAAATTACATTGTTGATTTATTTGTTTGCCCGTTTCTCTTACTAGAATATTAAGTTGCATAGAACAAGGGCCTCACCTGGCTTGCACACTTCTCTGTTCCATGTTTGCAAATATTTGTTGAATGAGCAAGTGAGTAAACGAGTATGCAGTGAGTGTGAACCAGGGAAGTGGACACAGATTAATTAATCATCACTTATTTGGCACCCAGCTCTTAGGTGGAATAGGACAGAAGTGTGCCAAACCGTGCTGATATGGGGCTCCTGCAGTCTTGGCAGAGAGGTGCCTTAGGATGCTTTGGCTTATGAACGACAGAAATCTCACCTCTGACAGGCTTGGATGAGAAAGAGAATTGTTAGTTCCTGGGATTTGAGTGTGATCAGAGCTGGGCCAGGTTTCCTGCACTGTAACCCAGAACATCACCTCTTGACCTCCAGCTCTTGTGTTTCTCTTTTTAAAAAAAATATTTTTATTGATTTTAGAGAGGAAGGGAGAGGGAGGGAGGGAGGGAGGGAGGGGTAGAGAGAGAGAGAGAGAGAGAGAGAGAGAGAGAGAGACATTAACTGTAAGAGAGAATCACTAAGTGGCTGCCTCCTGCAGGCCCCACACTAGGGATCAAGCCCATACCCGGGCCTGTGACCTGACCGGGAATCGAACCGTGACCTCCTGCTTCACAGGTCGTTGCTCATCACTGAGCCATGCCGGCGGGACTTGACCTCCCGCTCTTGGATCTGCCCTTAGTGTTGAGGGGTTCCCTCTGGGGCCGAAGAGTAACTGTCTTCCATCAGCTGCACACTTCTCCCGCACACAAAGGTCACACAAAGGCCTCAGCATTTGCAGACCTCACAGCGTCGCATACACCGTCCCTGGCTAGGTATTTGGGGCATAACGGTGAATGAAGTTAGACTGGCCCAGTTTTCATGGAGCTTATAGTCTTGCAGGGGAGAGAGACCCAAACATATAGGAAAGTTCAAGTGTAGGAAGTGTGCTCTGGGAGGGGCAGATGGGAAGAGCATTCCAGACAGAGAAGGGGAGAGGCCGTGTGGTGTGAGGGAGCAGGTGAGGAAGAAGGTCAGTGTTAGATGGGACATGAGAGTCATCTCTGGCAGGTTCGGACTCAGCGGGGAGTGGGGAGGAGCAGGCCTGCGGCTCAGCTGGTGCGCCTCAACATCGGAATGCACCGTGGCAGGGACCTTGGGGCCTGCGTAGTTTTCTCAGCCCATTGTCGTCATTGTCACCGTTGAGAAGGAGTGACCGCACCCGTCTGGGCAAAAGAGGCTGCTGGAGGGCAAGTGCTGGCAGACGGGGGATTTAGCTTACTGGCTCTACAATGACAACCCCGCTCTCTTTGGCCAGCCTCTTAACCCTCCCAGCCTCAGTTTCCTCCCCTGTGAGCCGGAGTCACGTTCATACCTGCCCTCAGGCACTTTATAGACTTGTTGGCAGGCTCACATGAAGGGACACGTGGCAGGCAGACTGCTTTCTGGACACTGCAGTTCAAGTTGCTTTTGGTTGTTTTGATTTCTCTTCAACTGTAGGAGGAGAGATGGATTCTCCGAGACAGGGAACCCTAGCATTCTGGGATCAGAAGAGCCAGGGGATCTTGTGGTCAGACTGTGGAAGGTGAGATGCGAATTACTGAGGCTGTGTGCCAGTTAGGGAGTTGAGGTCATCTCAAGGTCAGTCATCTCTCCTCTTCCTGTGGGTAGCCCATCCTCTCCATGACCTTTAGGCTCTGGGGTCAGGAACAGCTGCTTTCCTCCAACCTGACCGGTGCAAGCCTGGCCCGTTTAGGTGGAGCTCAGGTCTAGGGACTGGAGGTGACGTGGCCCCATCTTTGCAGCAAGAGAAAGACAAAACTCAAGGCCCTCCTGGTCTCTGACTCGGATCCTCAATGTCTCCTCACTCCACCTGGGCCACATTCTGGAAGGAAAGAGTGTAAGACTATAGATCCACCCGAGTCAGCCTGCAGAACGGCTTCCCTTCTGCCTCTCTGGAGTTCCGTGTGGGTGGAGCCCGCGTTCATCTGGTCCACATTGGATGCTTCACCGCGTATATATTTTCATGGACAGTATTCCACACTGGATGAGCACTGAGGTCATTTCCTTGTTTGTGGGGATTACACAGGATGCTGCAGTAACGACCTCACTTTCGCCTTTCTGTGCCTACGGGAGGAATTTATATTTAGAAGCAGAGCTACTGAGTTAGAGTCTATTTGTAACAGCTTTATTGAGATATAATGCACTTACCATACACAGGGATACCCATTTTCACCTTATTTTTAAACCTTCAAAGCTAGAGTTTGTTTTGAAGTAATCAGTACACCTTTCACTTTCCTAACATATGTAACCAGTTTTCTTTGCTAACCCTCTGGGTCGCATGTCCTTTTTGCTGATGCAAATCTATTCATAGTGATTTTTATCAAGTGTCTTTACAAAGCTATTACGGTCATCTTTCAATTTTCTTTTTCTAATCCATAGACGGTACTTTCAGAAAAGTTTTAGATTTACAGAAAAATTGGACAGATAGTATAGAAAGTTTCCAGATGCCTTCTTCCTCCCCAGTTTCTCCCAGTTTAACATCTTGTATTAGTAGGGTGCATTCGTTACAATTAATCAGCCAATATTGATACATTAGCTAAAGTCCATGTTTAACCTTACTGGTCTGGTCTCTCTTTATGGTATACTAGAGGCCCGGTGCACAAAAATTTGTGCAATCTAGTAATCTGGGACCCCTTGGGAGATGTCCACCTGCTGGCTTAGGCACAGTCTCTTCAGGGTTTGGGTCCCTGCTGGGGTGCCTGGCCAGCCTGGGTGAGGGGCTGAGAGCCATTTTCAGGCTGGCCACATCCCCTTCAAGAAGTAGGTCCCTGCTGGGGTACTGGCCAGCCTAGGTGAGGGGCTGATGGCTGTTTGCAGGCTGGTCACATCCCCTTCATGGAGTGGGTCCTGCTGGGGTCCCTGGCCAGCCTGGGTGAGGGGCTGATGGCTGTTGGCAGCGAGGCTGGCTGGAAACTGGTATCTGGGATTTATTTAACTTCTAAAGTTGAAACTTTGTTGCTTTAACTGGAGCGCAGGTCGGGTTGCCCCTGACAATCCAGGTTCCTAGCGCTTCCTTGAGCCCTGGGTGGGAAGCAGGTAACTAAGGTTTATCTTCTATAATTGAAACTTTGTTGCCGTGAGTGGAAGCCACAGCTGGCCTAGGTAGACAGGAACATTAGCTTCCTCCATGGCCGAGGCAAGCCTCCTGCTTATGTCAGCTCTGTGGTTGCTGGTCGCCATCTTGGCTGGGTTAATTTGCATACAGCCACTCTAATTGGCTGGGGGCTTGGCTGGTGGGTGTGGCTTAGGTGTCTCGGAGTGATGGTTAATTTGCATATCACTCTTTTATTAGAGTAGATAGTTCTATGGGTGATAACTGTAACATCATGTATCTACTGTTACAGTATCATACAGCATGGCTTCACCTCTCTGACATTCCCCTGATCTCCGCCTGTTCATCGCCCCCAATACCCTGAGCCACTGATCTTTTTACTGCCTTCCTAGTTTTGTCTTTTCCAGAATGTCATATGGTTGGAATCATATTGGCTTTCAGATTAGGTTCTTTCACCCAGTAATTGCACTTAGGGTTCCTCCGTGTCTTTTTGTGACTTGGTAGTTCATTTCCTTTTATCATTAAACTAGAGGCCCTGTGCATGAATTTGTGCACAGGTGGGGCCCCTCAGCCTGGCCGGAGATAGGACTGGTCGGGGCTGTCTCACCCAATCCCAGTCAGAGCTGATCGGGGCTAGCCGTGGGAGGTTGGCCATGGGAGCGCACTGACCACCAGGAGCAACTCCTGCATTTAGCAGCTGCCCCCTGGTGGTCAGTACACATTGTAGCGACTGGTTGATTGGTCATTCGGTCACTTAGGCTTTCATATATATAGTATTCCATTGTCTTGGTGTGTACTACACTTTGTTTGTACATTCACCTACTGGCATCTTCCTTTAAGCTTAAGTTGCTTTTACTTTTTGAAGCTTATGAATAAAGATGCTGTGCATTGTGTTCTTATTTTTGGTGTAGATAAAAATTTTCAACTTATTTGGGTACATACCTAGGAGTGTGATAGCCGGCTGTATTTTAGGTCTGTGTTTAATTTTGTAAAAATTCTCAAACTGTCTTCCAAAGTGACTGTACCATTTTGCATTCTCACTAGCAATGTATTAAAGTTCCCGTTGCTCTGAACCTTTGTCAGCATTTAGTATTGTCAGGTTTTTGGATTTTAGTCATTCTAAGGTGTCTGTATAGTAGTATATTATAGTTACTTTATTTTAATTTATAATTGCCTAATGGCATATGACATTTAACATCTTTTCATATGCTTATTTGCCACTGATGTATCATCTTTGATGAGTTGTCTGTTCAGAACTTTTACTCATTTTTAAAATCGGGTTGTTTATTTTCTTATTGTTAAGTTTTAAGAGTTCTATATATTTTGGCTATAATCCTTTATCAAATGTGTGTTTCACTGCATTTTCTTTAATGTTGAAAATATCTTTGTTTGTTTTCATCCTTAAATAGTTTACTTGGATATAATATTCTAGTTCGGGAATTATTTTCTTTTAGTGCTCCTATAGTGTAATTTCACTGTCAGTTGGCATCTATTGTTGCTAATATGGAGTACGATGTCAGTCTAATTATTATTTCTTTGAGCTACTTCCAATAGTTTAAGATTTGAGTTGTTTTTAATTCACTAATATCACAGATATTTAGGTGTGATTTATTTTTAACTTCTGTTTGGTGCTAAGTATGATTCATTTTTTCTATCTGAAAAATCATGTCTTTGTTTAGTTCCTCAAAATTCAGTGATTATCTCTTCTAATACTCCTCTTTTTCTCTCACTTATCTTCCTTTTGAATTTCTAATAGATGACAGATCTCTTATTCTGAGTCCTTCAGGTCTCAGAAGTTGGTATTCATGTATTTTGTTTCTCTGAGGTATGCTCTGGGTCAAGCCTGCTGGTCTGTTTTCCTAGTCATTAATTTTCTCTTCTTGTGTTTCATTGAACCCATCTATTGAGCTGTTTATTTCAACAGCTTTATATTTTCATTGTAGAATTCCTATATGCATATTTAAAATATTTTTAATAAAATGTGTTTTTGTGCTTCCCATTTGCTCCTCTAGCTCACTGAACAGATTCTTAAGCCGCCTTTCAGATTGATCTATCCCATTCTCCCACTTGTTGCCCCTGAGAATCCTATCATGACTGTTTTTTGTTGTTGTTGTT
>PVJC01006163.1:0-56090 GCA_004026665.1 Murina feae | reverse complement strand
GCAGACACCAGAGGAGAATCCTTCAGCAGGGACTCTATTCTTGTTAATGTGTGCTATCATCACTGCCAACAGTACAGGAGCACACGGATAGACTCTATGGACCATGGTGCAACACCCTGGGGTCTTAATGCCTCTGGGGACCGATAGTCTCCAATTCCCTGTCGCCTGAGCCTCTAACTGTTCGGTGGGGCTCCCCTACAACAGGGCCAGACAAAGTGAGGTTTCTTGGAATGGAACCTTATTCTGTGATCCTTTCAACCATCAGGTGTTAAAATGGTCAACTACTCTTAACACTTCAGAGTGCAGCTGGGAGGGCAGTGTTACTAAACAGACCAGTAAGTCCACCCAGCATTTCTTTCATCCCTGCTTTAGGCTCCCTTTCCTTTTCCTCATAAGCAATGAGAGCTCTTTTGATTGTACCACTGCAAAAAAATGTATCTTACTTTGGGTTTCAGCCACCTCACTTGGCTAAACCCCGCTAACCTATTCATTTGGGCTACCCTAGCTGGTATAGCATTTTTCCTCTTCTGTATGTTCACCATGATAGCCCACATAACTGCATAATAGGCCATGATTATATACATCCAACGGGCACTAATAAAAGGAAGGGGGAGATGTAGGTAGAGCATTGGAGGTTTTGTCTCGGTGCAGAGGCTGATGCATGCTGTGGGCTTACTCCAGCATTTCAGATCTTTCTGGCACACCAGGGAGATGGCAACACCCACCTGAGCCCCTCCCAGAGCCACCTACACAGTACCCTGACCTTTCATTGGCTCCCCTGAGATGGTGTTCCATGATTGGCCACCTCCACCTATAAATACCTGTACTTCCTCAATAAAGTTAGACCTGTGTCCCAGAACCTGGTCTCCGGAGTCGTGCATGCAAGCGTCCTACGCTAGGGGCTCCGCCGTCCTCACCCCTGGGAAATCCCCTGCTTCATGCTATGAGCATGATGACAAGTCATTGACCTTCACCACCTGGGTCTATCTTCACTAGATTTGGGGTCACACAATACTGGTGCCCACAGTCCAGCCCACAGGGATCTTGCTGCTTACTGGATGGGTACTGAGCTGTGAGGAGCTGCACTGTTGAGTCTCCAGAGCCTCTAGTTGGGTTTAGGTGACATTAGCAGATTTGATTATTAATTGGAACTTGGCACAAGAGTATCTGAAAGGTGCTCTGTGGTTGTCCACATCTGAAAGTTGTCTCTCTTTACAACACACTTTTCTAAGTCAGAGACCTCAGAGATAAACGCAGTCAGGAATCCAGAGAGGTTCCCTGAGGGAGAATGAGACATGAAAAGGAAACCACAAAGTAAACCAGTTCAAACCTCCAAATGCACATGCTCCTCAGATGGTCTTTGTGTTTAGGGACCCTGAGCGCCCCCTGGTAGTCACAAACCCTGGTAGTCACAGCTCCTCCTGCAGGGAGGTTTGTGTCTGGGCTCACACTGACTTCCTCACACTGTGTCTGTAGCACAGTAATACATGGCTGCGTCCTCCATTCTCAGGCTGTTCATTTGCAGGTACAGCGTGTTCTTGGCATTGTCTCTGGAGATTGTGAATCGACCCTTCACATAGTCAGTGTAGTATGAGTTGCCACCACTGTTAGTAATGCGTGCAACCCACTCCAGCCCCTTCCCTGAAGCCTGGCGGACCCAGTTCATGTTGTAGCTACTGAAGGTGAATCCTGAGGCTGCACAGGAGAGTCTCAGAGACTCCCCAGGCTGCACCAAGCCTCCCCCAGACTCCACCAGCTGCCCCTCACACTGGACACCTGCAAACACAAAGATGTCTTAGTTAGGAAACTCTCACATGTCCACTGTTTCTCTCACTCATGTACACTCACATACTCAGTGTCTTTTATTGTCTATAAGTTACCTCTAAATAGAGCCACAAGGAAAACCCAGCTGATCCAAAACCTCATGGTGAGTAGTCTGTTCAGTCCTGATCATGGAGTGGGAACACCCGGGAATTCCAGGGCTGGGTTCCTGTCCCAGAGCTGCAGGGTCGAGGCTGGTCTGGTCTTTATGAGCAGAAGAGTCTTTATTTGCATGTCCTCCTGCTATACAGAGAGCTCTGGGGTTGCATTCTGACATAGAGTGCATTGTACCTTAATATGGCATGTTCACAGGTGCATGTATGTTAAATAATTCCCCCACATCTGGGCCTGTGCACTTCCCATGGAATCCAAATCCTCCGGGAGACCTGTACAAATATCCAGGAGAGAAATTTGTCATTAAAAAAAAGAGAGAAAGAAGGGTTTAAAATGAGAGATGCCTTTGACAGTCATCAGTAATGACAAGATAAATCAACCTCACAGTCTTAGAAAGAAGTAAAAGTGCAAGAGGTTCATGTTCAGGAGACAGGAAGTTCCATCTGACACTTTTTCTCTTACAAAGTGATCAGAGAATAAATTAAGATCTAAGTGTGAACCTAAAGCCAGTTGACCAAGTGTTGGGGGAGAAAGGAGCATCTGAGTGGGTCCTTGCAAACTAGAAACATGAGCTATAGAGACACTTGACAGAGCTCCTGGGTCATAATCCTTCAGTTTGGTGCTTCACTTGTAGCAGCTTCACTGCCTTCGTTGTTGTCGGAACCTGCCGGCATGAACAAGTCCTGAAGGTAAGGAGGCGAGGTTGAGAAAAAGACAGACACAGAAAAGATGGGGGTCAGGAGGACTTCATCTCTGCTCAGTCGGCAGAGAGAAGCGCTTCTTTATTTGCAGTTACAATCTTTTATACAGCAATTCTAGGCATACAGCAAACTTCTTGAAGTCATTCCCAGCACCTATCTCTCTCAAGGATGAGCTGCCTTTCCCTTGACCTATTCCTCCTACGCCAGAAAACATTTCCCAGAAAATGTACCATACCACAGATTCTTCTAATCCAGATTCTAATCACTACTATGTGCTTGCACGCACGTACAGGGTTCTTTTCAGGGGTGACTGTCCTTGTGTCACCTCTCGGATGACCAGGCCTCCTGCTTGGACAAAGAAAAGACTTGGGCCTAGACTCGATTCTTCTCCCTTGACTCAAGCTGGAATTTTACAGCCCCCTACACGTTGTGGTGTTTATTCTCTAGATTCTTTTGTACATCCAGTTTCATACATTGGGATATAGAAGAAAATAGTCACAACCAGACCATTTTAGGTGAAGTTGCTGGTATCAATAGGGGAGAAGTTACATTTTAGTTTTGGAAATCTAGCTAATAAAAGAGTAATATGCAAATTAGGCATCATTCTGTCACAAAGATAACTGCCACCCATAGCCACAAGATGGCCTCCCCCATGGCCACAGGATGGTGGCGCCCATAGCCACATCCTATCTAATAAAAGAGTAATGTGCAAATTAGGCATCACTCCATCACAAAGATGGCCACCCCCAGGGCCAAAAGATGGCAGCACCTATAGCCACAAGATGGCTGCTCCCATAGACACAAGATGGAGGCGCCCATAGCCGCATCCTGTCTAATAAAAGAGTAATAAGCAAATTAGGTGTTGCTCCATCACAAAAATGGCCTCTCCCATGACCACAAGATGGTGGCACCCAGTCCAGCTCAGCCCCACCACTGAAGTGGTCAGGCCTGTTAGCCAGACAGCTGTCAGAGAAGGTGGGGGCTGAAGGGGTGGAACAGGTGATCAGAGGGGGGCAGGGAGCCCCTTCCCAGGCCAGAGGCCTTCACCAGAGGCCTCAGGCATGGGCAAGAGCAGAGCCAGTGATCAGAGGGGTTAAGGGAGGAGCTGGTGATCAGAGGGGTATGAGAGTGCCCTACCCAGGCATAACACCTGGGTCAGAGGCCTCAGGCCTGGGCAGCGGCATGGCCAGAGATTGCAGTGGCCTGGGCTCTGCAGAGCCAGTGATCAGAGGGGAAGAGGTGAAGCCTGCAATCGCAGAGGTCTGGGCACCAGTGGAGCTGGCAAAGCAGGGGTCTGGGGGTCTCTGGCCCAGGCCTGCAGCCTTGGCCAGAGGCTCAAGGGTGGAGCCGGTAATGGCAGGGGGCAGGATCAGATCTGGTGATCGAAGAGGCCTGGGCTCTGTGAAGCCAGCAATCAGAGGGGCTTGTGGGTCCCCTGCCCAGGCCTGCATCCTCGGCCAGAGGCTATACACCTGGGCAGGGGTGGAGATTGGATTGGAGGGGCAGGGGTGGAGCCGGTGATCAGAGTGAACTACAGAGGAAACACCTTTTCTGACCACTCATTGGCTAAGCTCCCTGTATATCACTGGTAATATTCTTAGTAACTTGAATAATAAGAATCCTTAAAGGCAATTTAGGATTTTTCCACCACACTCCTCGAGAAAAAAAATGAAGGTCCACTGCTGGAGGGCTAAGAAATGTCATATCCTGCCCTAGCCAGTTTGGCTCAGTGCATAATGCCTCAGCCTGCCGACTGCAGGGTCTGGGTTCAATACTGATCAAGAGCATGTACCTAGGTTGCAGACTTCTCCCTGGCCAGGGCCCACGTCAGGGCTATGCAAGAAGCAACTAATCGAAGTGTTCTTCTCACTTTGATGTTTCTCCCTCTTTTTCCCTTCTCTTCCACATTCTCTAAAAATCAATGGAAACATATCCTCAGGTGAGGATAAAAAAAAGAAAGAAAGAAAGAAATGTCATATCCTATGAAAGACACATCTTGAAAATTCCTAAAGAAAGGTGTCATTTTCTTCACGGTAAAGGGACTGGAGTCTGTGTTGATGAAAACACCTTGGTGGCTGTGGAGACTGGCAGTGGCTGCAGCAGCGAGGTGATGGGGCTGGTGGCTTCCCCTGATTAGACTGGTCACCTCCCACAAAGGAAGGCCAGAGTGTGGCTTAGGCTCACTCCCCAAGGGGATCAAGGAGGGGGCCTAAGCCATCAATATGACATCCCCTGAGGGCTCCCAATATGTGATAGGGGGAAGGCAGGGATGAAGAACTCCCCCCCCCCCAGTGCACAAATTTCATGCACCAGGCCCCTTGTTTAATTATAAAAAATTTTGATGTAAATCACTTATATGAAATATCTGATATAAATAGAATAATTATTGATATGAAGAATAGTATTTGCTCTATCCTTTGCTTACAGAATGAGTAGATCATTCAGATAACCTTCCATTGCTGGAGCTGATGGATCTAATTTCATAGTAATCTGGTCAGCCTTCGTGGTTCTGCCTTGTTTTCACCACCAGGATCTGTGTCCATGAGGACACGTGACATAGTTCTAATCAGGGATCAGGAAGGAATGTTGGGCTTTCCTGTTTCATCAACAGCTCATTTGAGAAGCACTATCTGCTCCTTCTCAAGTCCCTACTCATGTCTGCATGTGGCCCTTGGCAGTGCTGTCACTGTGTCTGTACACCTTCACTGGGTGGACCAATATCAATGTGGAAATAGCCACTCTCCAAACTACTGTGTCATGCATTGAAGACAAACAGGTGTAATGCCTGAATTCCAAGATGGGAGGCAATTGTCTTACTCATCAGGGATGACTCAGTGCCCACCTTCAGTTTATTAGAGACTCCCAGGGAGAGCCTTGACATAATAGTACCTGATGGATCACACAGCAGTATTATAACTGGAGGCTGGAACCAGCACTTGCTAAATAAAGTAAGTTTCCTTCAGAATCGGTTCTTCTATCTGATATAAACTCACTCATGTGGCAGGAGGTTCTTCAGTCCCCAGAGCTTTCAGTCAGGAGGGGACTACATAAGACACACAGAGGTCTGGGGGCCAGTGCATGACTTGGGGATGCTGTGCAGATGAAGTGGGTTCTCATGGCTCCTGGAAAACCATCAAAGGAGCAAGGTGGGCAGTGTGGGAGCTCTCCTCCATCCTGAAGATGTGAGTGCAGTGAGGGTGGAGCCACTACAACATCTATTACATGAAGGCTAAAAAAATCCTGAGATAGATCCAGATGTCCAACAAGCAGCCCCAACCGGAATTATTATCTCTTCTGAGCCCTCAAAGGAGTAATCTACAGAGGATTCAATGCTGCTATTACAAAATGTCAAAGTTTAGCCCATGATTTTAAGAAAAAAAGAATGAAATCTGTATAGCTGTCTCCTTCACTAAGGTATTTGATTTCTCACGGCAGCTGCTTGTTAAAATGGGATGATTTCCAATGAACCTTTGTTAAAATTCCCTATTGAACTAATCAACATGGAATAGGCACTCTGGTATGTCACATCAGTGTTTGTGTGACACCTTTATAAAGAGAACTGAGGTCATTTCTTACTCCTGTGGTACAGCAAACCTTGGCACCTGTACAGGTAAGAGGTGACCAGGGAGCAGCCTCTAGGGTTCTTGTACCATTTAGATAGATTTATTTCAACTTTCACTGTTGGTGGGACATGCACATGTCTTATTTATTGCAGGTCTATCAGAAGGAAGGGCCCTTCTGGGGACAGTTGGTCATGTCGGTCATTTCCTGAGCTCAGCACACAGCTGCCTGGGCTATGCTGGGGTCTCTCTTGGTGGGAAAATTTTCCAATCACAGGCTGATGAGAGCACCGAGGATGGTCTCTGTTGAGAAAGAACAACAGAAAATACAGGAACATGGTGAGTAAAAGTCCCCAGTCACTGCTCAGATGTCATCTGCCAACAGCAATGTGACCTCCTCCTCTATTGTCTGCAGTGAGAATAAAGGGCACCCTTCTTTCCCATCTCCCTCTGCCCTTGCTCCTGGGGCTGCTCTCTGTGCTCCCCCTGAGCTCCCCCTGTAATCCTGAGTGTCCCCTGTAGCCCAGGACTGCTGTCTCTCTGAGGGAGATTGTGTAGCCATGTCCGTGTCCTCAGCTCTCAGGCTGTTCAGTGTTAAGTAAATGTGGATCTTGGACATGTCCCTGGTGATACTGGCTCAGGATTTCAATGTTGGGTTATAGTCTGTATTTCCATCAGTCCATATACCCCCAACCTACTCCAGCCCCTTTCCTATAGTTTGGCAGGTCCAGTGTACTATATAGCTCCTTAAAGAGAATCCAGAAACAGTGCAGGTGAGGGAGAGGGTCTGTGAGGGCTTCACCAGTCCTGGGCCCCACTCCTGCAGCTGCACCTGGGACAGAACACCTGTGGACAAGGAGCATCAGTCCCTGTCAGTCACATGCAGTCATAGCTATCCCATGACCCCTGAGACCCTCACCTTGGGGGGCTGTCATCAGGCATAGGAGAAGACCCAACAGGCTCGTCTTCTAGACCACAGCTCTGCCTTCCCAGAGACCTCAGCCCTGTGTGAGTAGAGAGCTGTGAGCCTGCACAGCCCAGGAGAGGATTTATCATGGAGGTTGAACAGAAATTTGCACGTGGGGCAGCCCTTTTCTATAAATAGAGGGACTGAGTCCAGGATGCCCTAGTCATTCTTGGTTCTTTTTTGGGGTATCTCTTCCCTTGATCTCACTCACCAGCTAAGTCAGGGCAAGGGGACTGTATGGGTCATGAATCACATTGGAATTGGAGAAAAGTATAGCCTAAACTTTCTGAGCATAAGAAGCATGGACTAGATGAGCAGGTTACACTTTTATCTTTCAAATAGATGTAAAAGAGATTAGCATTTGTCTAGACCATTCTGAGTCTTAAAATACTAGTGTATCCACAATTTCTAAAATTTTGGATCTTATACAAATACTTTCTACACTTGTGCAAAAACATAAAAAGTAAAGGGGAGACCTTTTTAACATCTAATGTCTTAACTGACCACATTACTTTGATCTGAGAAACTACCCTCCCAATCAAAAGGGACATTCCTGATTCTTGATGTTGAAAATTTCATAATTGTGTCTACATTTTCCTGTGCATACTCTTCCTTTGCAGAGATCTCAAACTAGGTACCTTAGAAATAATTATGGTTTTGAATGGAGAAAACACAAGAAATGAAAATAGTGATAATGTTTGTGTCCAGCTCTCAATCATTCACATGTTAATATGCTGGTAGAAGGAGATTGACTTGATTTCTCAGCCTAGTGTTGTCAGTGATGTTGGGGTTGAGAGTGAGGGAAATTGGAGAATTTCTAGCACACATTTTCTCACAGTAAAGGGAACTTCAATCCTGTCAGTATTCTCTCATTCCAGCCTCCCTCTTCCTGTCCCTGGGGATGCTCACTAAGGTGAGATGGTGCTGGTCTCTCCTCATAACATACAACATACTTAATGTGTAATGCACACATTCTCCCATCAGGCACATTATTGGGAAATATAATATCTTTCTAAGCGTGTCATTTAATTTCCTTGATGGAATATTTGGTTGGTCAGATGTATTTACTTTTGTTAAAGTTCAATTCATCATTGTTGTCTTTAATAGGTCTTGTTTTGGGTGATTTTACAAAGAACTTGCCAGAAAATTCTGAGTTTCCACAGTCCATGTGGATTGACTACAGCAGCCATAGGTACTGGAGCAGGTTGTGGTACCAGAGGGGAGTTCAGCTGGGAAACTATCCATCAATCTGGACATGACTATGGAAATGGGTGAGAGGAGGAAGCTGGAGTTGTGTTGAGTTACATGACAAAAGTATGTCTAATATCCTTGGGACAGAGAGTTAATAGACATATGTATTTAAGTCCTCTTCTAGTGAAGATCCAGAAGGAAGTACAGGGCATTATAGAGAGAGCTTGTATCATCGTAGAAAATACCTAAATAATTAGGAATAGGAGCTTGTGAGAAATAGAAATGTTAGAAGTCTTGCAGGTAGGAATCAAGATAAATAAGGAACATGTCATTGCAAATTGGTGGCAAAGGGATTCCTTGTTTTCTACCTGCATATTCTCACAGTGTGTCTGTTCTATAAGGGTGTCCATGTACTGGGAATTAGGACATGAACACCCTTGCGGTCATTATTCACATTGTCACACCATGAATCACAGTAGCCACAAAATTTATTAGGTCCTATTTATGAAATCTCTCAACACCTGGAAGGAAGAGTGGACACTCCTGATGTTGTGTCTATATGAGGAGCCATCATTTTAATGGACTAGGGCCCCATTCTGAGTCCATCATTTTCATTGTGATCATCATCATCATCATCATCATCATCATCATCATCATTTTCTTACTTATTTTCTATATTCTTCTCATTTTCTATGGACATGGTATATTTCCACACACAATGACTTTGTATAAGTAAAGAAATCAGACGGTCCTCTTCAGATATCATTGGGGGATTGAGACCCCAAAGGCTCAACTGTAAGTTGACACAGGGCCTTCTAAAAACTGATGACTTTATTTATTTATTTAAAATATATTTTATTGATTTTTTTACAGAGAGGAAGGGAAAGGGTTAGAGAGTTAGAAACCTAGATGAGAGAGAAGCATCGATCAGCTGCCTTCTGTACACCTCCAACAAGGGATGTGCCTGCAATCAAGGTAATGCACTTGATCGGAATCAAACCTGGAACCCTTGAGTCCAGAGGCTGACGCTCTATCCAGTGAGTCAAACCAGCTAGGGCAAAACTGATGACTTTAGATGAAGTATAGTCCCACTAAAACAATGGACCAAAACCAGTGTCCAATTCTATCATCTCCATCACCATCTCCACAACCATAACCACCTTCATCATCATCATTATCATCATAATCACCTCATCATCCTCATTTGGTTACTTACAATTATTCTCATTTTGTATAGACTTGTTCTTTGAAGACACATTATAACACTTCATCTTAATTTTTGCTTTTTTGTAATGTTGTTAAGTAAAGTAGGTCACCATACTCTATTTTTTCTTTGACTGATGACAACTGATGACTTATTCTTGTCTCTTTTCTATTAGTCAAACAGAAGAAATCTGATAAGAAATCATGGATTTGTCTTCATATATCATTGTTAGATTGAAACCACACAAGTGCCTGGATGCAGCATTCCTGGCCCTCCCCCACCACCTTGACAAAATAAAAGCTCCAAGCCAGTCTTCTTTCCTGGCTCCATCAAAACAGGTCAGTCTTTTGAAGGGCCTTTTCTGGGCCTCCCAGAGATTTCAACTCTGTGCATAATAACCATTCCATGTCCCTGCTTGTGAGTGTTTGTTGTCACCCTGAACAGCTGTACCAAGCTTCTGTGGCTCCCTCTGCTTCTGTCTGATGTGACCTACTCCCCGTGATATGAGCATGATGACAAGTCAATGACCTTCATCACCTGGGAACTATCTTCTCTAGCTTAGGGTTCCATATCTTTGGTGGCCATTGTCCAGCATACAGGTGGCTGCACTATGTCAGCAGAGATTCTTGTTAGATTTAGGGGACGTGGATCAGAAACTTAGATGATTAACAGTCATTTGTGCACAAGAGTGTCTGAAAGAGAATCTGTCTTTTGACCACGTGAGAACGTTGTCTCTGTTTAAACAGGCTTTCTAATCCAGGGACATCAGAGGCAAGTGCAGTCATGAATCCAGAGGTTCCCTGAGGGAAACTGTGACATGAAGAGGAAACCACACAGGATATCAACCCAACCTCCAACTGCACCTGCTGCTGGGATTGTCCTTGTGTTCAGGGACCCTGAGTGCCCCCTGGTGGTCACAGCCTTTCCCGCAGGGAGGTTTGTGTATGATCTCACACTGAATTCCACTCACTGTGTCTCTCACACAGTAATACAGGGCCGTCTTGGGATTTCAGGCTGTTCATTTGCAGATACAGCATGTTCTTGGCATTGTCTCTGGAGATGGTGAATCGGCCCTTCACAGAGTCTGCATAGTACTTCTGACTTCCATCATACCATATAACTGCCACCCATTCCAGCCCCTTCCCTGGAGCCTGGCGGACCCAGTTCATGCCATAACTACTGAAGATGAATCCAGAGGCTGCACAGGAGAGTCTCAGAGACCCCCCAGGCTGCACCAAGCCTCCCCCAGACTCCACCAGCTGCACCTCACACTGGACACCTGCAAACACAAAGACATCCCGGTCAGGAAATTCTCTCACATCAACTCTTTCTTTCAGTCATGTCCACTCACATAATCAGTGTCTCTTCTTCTCCATAAAGTACCTCTTAAAAGAGTCACAAGGAAAACCCAGCTGAGCCCAAACCTCATGGTGAGTTATCTGTGTTCAGTCCTGATCAGTGAATGGGAACCTGGGGATCCCGGGGCTGGGCTCTTGTTCCAGAGCTACAGAGTCAGGGCTGGACTGTTTTTTATGAGCAGAGGAGACATATTTGCATGCCCTCCTGCTATATAGGAAGCCCTGGGGTTGAATGCTGGTACAAAGACACCATATCAGAATGTGACATGTCCAAGGATGCATGTAAATTAAATAATTCCCCGCATATGGGCCTATGTTCTCCACATGGGGACCAGTTACTCCAGCATACCTGTTCAAAAAAGAGAAGGATTAAAAATGATAGATTCATTCTACAGTCACCAATAATGAACAGAAAGAGAAATTAAGCTTCAAATCTGATAACTAAGATTGGAGCAGGTTCATGTTCAGGAGATGGGAAGTTCCATCTGACACTATTTCCCCTACATAGTGATCAGAGGATAAACTAAGACCAGAATGTGAACCTAGAGCAAGTGGACCAAGTTTTGAGGTGTCTGTGTGGGTCAGGGGAGTTTGATGCTGGACGTGTAGCAGCTGTACTGCCTCGTTTGTGGTATTTATTCTACAGATTTTGTTGTAGATCCAGTTTCATACATTGTGATGTAGAAGAATCTCCCTCATAACCAGGTGTACTTAGGGTTAGATGTGAGTAATGATTGGTAAATAATTAAGTTTAGGTTTTGAAAACCTTGTTATTGGAAATCTGATGTCTCCATGTGACCCGTGGGACCGCTGTCAGCATGTCCTGGCTCAGCTTCAGGTTTCCTGTCTGTGATCCATCCTGGGGTGATCACAGGTGGATGAGCCTGTGAGAGGGGTGCTGGTGGATGAAGCAGGGCAGGTGAGCTTTACAGGGTCTGATTTGCCCTTGATGCTGTGGGAGGAGCTGGGGAGAGTCAGCAGGCTCTGCCATGGAACTCAGGGACCGGGACAGATCTAGGGAGAATTTGGACATTGGAAGGGAGCTTGGGACATTTTCTTCTTGAATGTTGGTAATATTTTGAGAAAGATAGGTGTTAGTTCTCTTTTGAAAGTCTGGTGAAATTCACTTATGAAGGCATCTGGTGCAAGACTTGTTTGCTGGGAGTTTTTGATTCCTGCTTTGATTTCATTAGGTTAATTTGGTCTCTTTAGATTTTCTTATTGTTTCTGATTATTCAGTTTTGAAAGCATATATATTTCTAGGAATTTAGCATTTCACCCATGTTGTTCAGTATGTTGATATATGGTTGTTCATAATAGTTTATTATAACCCTTTATATTTCTATGATATTAGTTGTTACTTCCCTTTCATTTTTTCATTTTATTTGCATCATCTCTCTTTATTGCTTGAGTAGTCTGTTTAAAAGTTTGTCAATCTAGTCTATCTTTTCAAAGAACCAGTTTTGGTTTCATTAATTTCCTTAGATTGTGTTTTGTTTATTTCCTCTATGGTCTTTATTATTTCCTTCCTTATACTCCAGGTTTTTTATCCCGTTCCTTTAGGTGTAGAGTTAGATTGGTATCCTTGTTCCTGTTTCCTGAGGTGAGCTTGTACTGGTTTGGATTTCCCTATTATAACTGCTTGTCTATGTCCCATAGATTTGGGTTGTTGTGTTCTCATTTTCATTTGTTTTAAGGTAACTGAGTTCTTCATTGGTCTCTCTGATAACCCATTCATTGTTCAGTAATATGTTCCTTAGCCTCAATGATTTTGTGTGTTGCTCTGTTTTGTTTTTCTTCTTGTGGTTGACTTATAATTCCATAACATTATAGTGAGAGAAGGTGCTCGATATGATTTCAATCTTCTTAAACTTATTGAGTTTAGCTTTGTGTATGAACATGTGGTCTATCGTAGAAAATGTTTCATGTTTCATGTGCACATGGAAATAATGTATATTCTGCTGCTTTGGGGTGGAATACTCTGAAGATTTCAATTAAATCTATCTCCTTTAGTATGTCATTAAAGATGTGTGTTTCTTTTTGATTTCCTGTCTGGAACATCCATACATTAATGTTAATGGGGGTATTAAAGTCCAATACAATGAAAGTATTCCTGTCAATCTCTCCCTTCATGTCCTTCAAGATTTGCTTTTTAAAATGTATTTTTATTGATTTCAGAGAGGAAGGGAGAGGGAGAGAGAGAAAGAAACTTCAACGGTAAGAGAGAATCATTGATCAGCTGCCTTGACCTACTCTGGGGAAAGAGGCTGAAACATGGGCATGTGTTCTGACTGGGAATCCAACTGTGACCTCCTGGCTCATAGGTCAGAGCTCAACCACTGAGCCACACAGGCCACACTGTAAATTTTGTTTACATTTTTAGGTCCTCTTTTGTTGGGTTTATAAATATTTACCAGTGTTATACCCTCTTGTTGGATTGCTCCTTTTAGTATTATGTATTTTCTTTCTTTGTTTCTTACTATAGCCTTTGTTTCAAAGTCTCTTTTGTTAGATATAAGTATTGCTGCCCCAGTTTTATTTTGTGTGTGTGTGTGTGTGTGTGTGTGTGTGTGTTTTCTTTCATTTCTTTTGTATGAAATTTCTTTTTTCAGCTCTTTACTTTTCTCTGTGTGTGTCTTTCATTCTGGAGTATGTTGGTTGTGGACAGCATATATGTAAGTCTTGCTTTCTTATCCCATCAACTACCCTATGTCTTTTGATGGTAGCACTTAAGCTGTTTACATTTAAATTTTGATTGGTACAAGATATTTTGCCAGAAAGCCCTTCCTTTTCCACCTTCCTCTACCCTTGCTCCTGGGGCTGTACTCTGGGCTTTAGGGATCAGGAGCACCCCCTGGTGTCCTGAGCAACCCCTATAGCCCAGCCCTGCTGTCTTCCTCAGGACTATTGGTATTTGGAATCACACTGACTTCTCCTTACTCTGTCTTACACAGTAATACACAGATGCGTCCTTGGCTTTCAGGCTGTTCAATGGTAAATAAGCCTGGTTCTTTGACTTGCCCCTAGTGGTGCTGAGTCTGGATTTCTGTGTTGGGTTATAGTTTGTAGCCCCGTAACCTCATATAACCCCAACCCACTCCAGCCCCTTTCTCAGTGCCTGGTAGGTCCCATTCACATCATAGCTAATTAGAGAGAATCCAGAGACAGTGCAGGTTAGGGAGAAGATCTGTTAGGACTTCACCAGTCCTGGGCCTGACTCCTGCAGCTGCACCTGGGACAGGACACCTGTGGACAAGGAGCATCAGTCCCTGTCAGTCACCTGCAGTCACAGCCATCCCATGACTCCTGTCTGACCCCTGAGACCCTCACCTTGACAGGAGAAGACTCAGCAGGCTCATCTTCTATACCACAGCTCTGCCTTCCCAGAGACCTCAGCCCTGTGTGAGGATAGAGCTGTGAGCCTGCACAGCCCAGGAGAGGATTTAACCTGGAGGTTGAACAGACATTTGCATGTGGAACAGCATTTTCCTTCTAAGTAGAGTGACTGAGATCTGTTTTCCCTGATCATTTTGGGGTCCGTGTTAGGGCATCTCTTTCCTTGACTTCCTCACCATGTAAGTCAGGAACAGGGAACTAACCACCTGTGTCATGAAGCACATTGGCATTAGGTCAAGGAAAACCTCACCTGAGCAGAAGAAAAAATCTTGAACTAGATAAGTAGGTTTCAATGGTAAATTCTCATTCATCTTTCAAACAAATTTAATAGGGTTTAGCATTTGTTTAGTCTGAATCCAATTACATATATCTATGAGTAAGAAATGTTTATCATTGTAATTTTATATGCTAAGTATATTCACCTGGTGTAAAATATTTTAAAAAGAAAGCACAGCCATGTTCTTTCTGTCACACTGTCTTCATTTCTACTTTCATATGAATACCTGCTTCCCAACCACAAGAAAAAGGGAGACCCTTGATTTTTGATGTTGGAACTCTTAATGTGTTATGACACACTGTGCAAACTCTTTCCTTATGCAAACCCTTGGCATATTTCAGACAGCCTGAAATAACCACATCTGAAATAATCATGTTTTAACCTGTTTAAAAGATAATAGATAAAGGGAGTGATTATGCATGTGTACCACTGAAAATCTTTCACATCACGAACAATGTATGAGGCCTGTTAAGGGACCTTATTTCTCAGTCTAGTGTTGTCAGTGATGCTGGGATCACAGCAAGGCGATATGGAGAATCCCTAGCACACATTTTCTCACAGGAAAGGGAACTTCTACCTTGTCAGGAAACCCTCATCCCAGCCTCCCTCTGCCCTGTCCCTGGGGTGCCCACTGTGGTCAGAGAGTGCTGGACTTTCTCCCTAGCATACCACATCCTTAATGTGCAATGCACACATTCTCCCACCAGGCACAGGATTCAAACATATATTGTCTTGCTAAGCTAAAAATTTAATTTTCATGACAGAGTATTTGGTGGCACAAATCTTTTTACTTATATTAACGTTCAATTCATCATTAATGTCTTTAATAGGACTTGTTTTGGGTGATTTTACAAAGAACTCCCCCAAAATTGCTGAGCTTCCACTGTCCATGGGGATTGGCTACAGCAGCCACAGAGGCTGGAGCAGGTTCTGGTACCAGAGGGGAGCGCTGCTGGGGAACTACCCATAAATCTGGATGTGACTGTGGAACTGGGTGAGGGGAGGAAGCTGGACTTGTTTAAGTCACATGACAGAGATATGCCTTATGTTCATGGACAGATAGTTACTGGACATGTGGGTTTAAAGCCTCTTCCAGTGAAGGCCCAGAAAGAAGTGCAAGGCATGAGAGAGACAGCTTGTATCATCATAGGAAATACCTGAATATTAATGAACAGGAGTTTGTGGGAAATAGAAATGTTAAAGATCATGCAGGCAAGGATCAAGAGAAATAATGAACCTCTTATTGCCAACTGGTGGGAAGGGGATCCTTGTTTCCTACATGCACATCTCACAGTGTCTCTGTTCTAGAAGGTAACACCTTCCCAGGTCCAGGGGACCTGCATGTGGGCACTGTTGGGGTCATTACTGATCTGGTCTCCACATCGATCATGGAAGATGCATAATCATTGGGTTCCATTCATGAAATCTCTCAACACTGACAGTGAAGAGTGGACACCCCTCACTGGAGGAGCCACAGTGTTGGTGTGTTTGTATGAGCAGCCTACATTTCATTGGACCAGGACCCCTGTCTCAGTCAATAGTCATCATTCTCCTCCTCATTTTATGCTCCTCCTCTCCTCCCCTCCTTCTCCTCTTTGTTATAATCAATCATTTTCTACTCATTTTATGTGGATATGGTTGTTCTTCACACATAATGACCCTTGGTCTCATATTTGCTCATTTTTATGGTTGTCAAGTGGATTTGGTAGCCACATTGTACATTATGTTATGTTTCACTGCTGAAAACTGATGGCTCCATCCTGCCTCTTCTCCATCATCCCCAAGGGGACTCTGATAGGAAAGCTTTGTTATCCTCTTCATTTTTCTTAAAGATGTTGAAAGCACACAAGGAAGTAGAATTCCGCCCACTGGACCCCCACCTCACAGAAAATAAAAGCCTCCTTTCCTGACTCTATCCAAGCACCTTTGACTTCCTAGAGGGCCTTTCCTGTGCCTCCCAGAGATTTCAACTATGGGTACAATGATCATTCCATGTCCCTTGGTGCATGTGTTTGTCGTCAGCCTGGACATCTGTACAAGCTGCTGTGGGTCCCACTGCTTCTGCTCAGTGTCACCTACTTTTTGTGCTATGAGCATGACCATTAGTCAGTGACTGTCACCTTCATGGTCCTTCTTCTCTAGCTTTGGGGTCACAGGACTCTAGTGCCCACTGTCCAGCACACATGTGTCCTTCTGCTGCCTGTCCGAAACCTTGAGTTGTGTGTGGCTGAGCTGCCCTGTTGAGTCAGCAGATCCTCTGGTTGGACTTAGGTGCCTTGGGCAGAATTTTTAATCATTAATTGGAACTTGTCACACAGTGTCTGAAAAATAAATCTCTGCAGTTTGTGCACCTGAGAAAGTTGTATCTGTTCACAACAGACTTTTCTAACTCAGAGATGTTAGAAGTAAGTGGACAGTCACGAATCCAAAGGTTCCCTGAGGGAAACTGTGACATGAAGAGGAAACCACACAGGAAACCAGCCCAAACCTCCAACTGCACCTGCTGCTTAGATGGTCCTTGTGTTCAGGGATACAGAGCGCCACCTGATGGTCACAGACTCTGCTGCAGGGAGGTTTGTGTCTGGGCTCACACTGACTTCCCTTCACTGTGTCTCTGGTACAGTAATACACAGCCGTGTCCTTGGCTCTCAGGCTGTTCATTTGCAGATACAGGGTGTTCTTGGAGTTGTCTCTGGAGACAGTGAATCGGCCCTTCACAGAGTTGGCATAGTATGTGCTACTTCCATCAGGATTAATGTGTGAGACCCACTCCAGCCCCTTCCCTGGAGCCTGGCGGACCCAGCCCATCCAGTAGCTACTGAAGGTGAATCCAGAAGCTGCACAGGAGAGTCTCAGAGACCCTCCAGGATGCACCAAGCCTCCCCCAGACTCCAGCAGCTGCACCTCACACTGGACACCTGCAAACACAAAGACATCCTGGTCAGGAGATGCTGACTTGTGTACTGTTCCTCTCACTCATACCCACTAACATACTCAGTGTTTCTTCTTCTCCATAACGTACCACTTAAAAGAGTCACAAGGAAAACCCAGCTGAGCCCAAACCCCATGGTTAGTGGTCTGCGCTCAGTCCTGATCATGGAATGGGAACACCTGGGGATCCTAGGCCTGGGCTCCTGTCCCAGAGCTGCCTGGTCAGAGCTGGGTTGGCTTTTATGAGCAGAGGGGACCTCATTTGCATGTCCTATTACTATATAGGGAGATTTGGGGTTGGATTATGACAGAAAGGACATGGTCCCACAGTATGCATGTCTGTGCAGAATTACTCCCCACATCTGGGCCTGAGCCCTCCCTCCCCAGTGGACGCAAATGCTCCAGGAGACATTGCAAAGACCCAGAAGAGAAAATTGTCATAAAAAGAGAAAGAGAAGGTTTAAAATGAGAGATGTCTTTGACAATCACCAGTAATGACAACCAAGAGAAATCAACCCTCACAAACTGAAAGAAGTAAAAGTGCAGGAGGTTTATGTTCCGGAGATGGGAAGTTCTATCTGACACTATTTCCCTTACAGAGTGATCAGAGGATAATCTAAGACTAGAGTGTGAGCCTAGAGCCAGTGGACCAAGTGCTGGGGGAGAGAGGAGCATCTGTGTGGGTCCCTGGGAACCAGAAGCATGAGCTATAGAGACACAGACAGAGCTCCCGGGTCCTGTTCCTTCAGGGGAGTTTGGTGCTGGATGTGTAGCAGCTGCACTCCCTCCTTTGTGGTTTGTTCTTTAGTGTCTCTTTTAGATACAGCTTCATACAAGCCGATATGGAGGAATCACCATCATGACCAGGGATTTAGCATAAGATGTTGGAAAGGATCCAGGAGTAATTAATTTGAATTTATGAAAATCTTATTATTTGAAACTTGATATCTGCATGTGACCCTTGGGGCCTCTGTCACCGTGTCCCCACATAATGGGGGTCACCGGAACCTGCACCTGACTCAGTGCCACATTGAGAGGAAAGCTATCTGAGAACACGCTGGGGCATTAACCAAGACTGAGGACACTCACCTCTGGGGTTCTTGTTTCATTAGGTTGTGATCTCCTTGACATTTAGCCAGGTCAAGTTTCCTTTCCTCATTTTCTTCTGAGTTAGTCCCACAAATTTTTAGTCTTGAAGTCACTTTGTTGACAGGGTGCAGGAACACAAGCCGCTTTTTTAAAAAAATATATACTTTATTGATTTTTTACAGAGAGGAAGGGAGAGGGATAGAGAGTTAGAAACATGGATGAGAGAAAAACATCGATCAGCTGCCTCCTGCACACCTACTCTGGATGTGCCCGCAACCAAGGTACATGCCCTTGACCAGAATCGAACCTGGGACCCTTCAGTCCACAGGCCAACGGTCTATCCAGTGAGCCAAACCAGCTAGGGCCACAAGCCATTTTTGTGTAGATTTTGTATCTTACATCTTTCCTTGAGTTTGGGAATACTGAATGCCCCCTGATGGTCGCAGCTTCTCCCTAGGGAGATTTGTGTCTGAGCTTGTACTGACTTCCCCTCACTGTGACTCTTACATGGTAACACAAGGAACTCCCCAGAAAGTGCTGAGCCTCCAGTTAAATTGTAGATCGCCTACAGCTGCCACAGGGACAGGAGCAGTTTCTGGTACCAGAGGGGAGCGTTTTTGGGAAACAACCCATAAATCACAATGTAACTGTGGAACTGGGTGAGGGGAAGAAGCTGAACTTGATTTGAGTCACATGACAGAAATATGACTGATGTTCATGACAGAGTTACTGGACATAACAGGTTTAAAAGCTCCTCAAACGCAGGCCCAGAAGGAAGTGCAGGGCATGATAGAAATAGCTTGTATCATCATAGGAAATACCCAAATAATTATGAGCAGGAGTTTGTGTGAAGTAGAAACATTAAAGATCATGCAGGCAGGGATCAAGAGAAATAAGAAAGGGGCCACTGAAAACTGGTGGGAAGGGTATTCATTTCTGTTTCCTACATGCACATTCTCACAGTGTCTCTGTTCTGGAAGGTAAGAGCTTCCCAGGTGCAAGGGATCTGCACTTGGTCACCTTTGGGGTCATTACTCACATGGTCACACCATGAATCACCCAAGCTGCATAATTCATAGGTTTTCATTTATGAAATACCTAAACACTTACAGGAAAGAGGGACACCCTTCACTGGAGGAGCCACGATGATTGTGTGTCCATATACAGAGCCTTCATTTTCTTAGACCAGGACCTCTGTTTCTGTCCATCATCCTCATTGCCATCATCATCATCATCATCACCATTGTCATAATCATTATCATCAGTTGTTTACTTATAATCATCCTCATATTTTGTAGACATGGTGGTTGTCCACACACATTGACTTTTTATCAAATAACAAAAGCAGGAATCTTCTCTTTAGATGTCATTGGAAATTAAAACCACAATGGCCACAACTTAAAGTCCAGCCCACAGGTGTTTAGTCTTTAGACATGACCTTGTAGGAGCATGTGCTTTCTCAAGGATACTTACCCTGCTGATAGTATCTAGAGGTTAATTTTAGCTCAAGCTCTTGATACAATAAAAGCCTAAGGAGGCAGGTTTGCTGGGCTATCTTGTTCATTTAGCCAAGCATTCCCTTAGCCCTTTCTTTCATAGAAACATGTGTCAGAGTAATCCATTCTTCTGTCGCTCAGGGTCTGCTTGTCAGTCCAACAATCAGCAACACCACCATGACCATTATCATTATCATTTTGTTATTTATAAGCAATTTGTTTCATTTTCTATGGAGGATGTTTTTGTACCCACATAATGACCCTTTTTCTCAATATTTGCTCAATTTATGTAATTGTTCAGTAAAGTAGGTAGCTGTACTTTGATTGCTGAAAACTGATGGCTCATTGCTGCTTCTTCTAACTTAGACCCAAATGGAAGTCTGAAAGTAAACATTGGTTCTCCTCTTCAGATGTCAAAAAGAGTTTGAGCCTTTTCTTAGTCTCTTGTGAGGTGTCTGCTCTTGTGAACTCCCTGTGAAGTGGCAAATGTGCAAGAGTCTGTGTAATTTTTTCCAGAGTTCCAGAATGCATACTGAAGGAGATGCAAAGACACAAAAAGATAGAGAAATCCACAGTGATAAAATCATGTCACATCCAAATGAGATGGCCAAGGAACTTCTCTTGTCAGGTGTCCTGACAGCGTCTCCCCAGGCCAACGTTCCACAAGAGCCTTCTGGGCATCCTCCAAAGAGCCTTGGCAAAGCCTGTGTCAAGAATATTGAGACAGACCAGGCAAGAGTCCTGTCAACCCTCTCGTCTTCAGGCAGATGTTCAGAAAGCTCCGCTATGAGGGTCCATCCAGGACCAGGGAAGTTTTCAGGCAACTGGTAGCTCTTGCTAGGCAGTGGCTGAGACCTGATATTCACACAAAGAAGCAGATGATAGAAACGCTGGTGCAGGAGGAATTCCAGATCATCCTGCAGGAATGCTCAGAGCTCAGCAGCAGAAGTGTCCATTGTGGTCAGATACCCTGGCTGAGTCTCACTGCTCATTTCTTGCTCAGCCTACATATGGGATGTTTGGTTAAAGTTTCTCTTTGTTGTAATTTCTTATCACAGTCATGGGAAATCTAAACCTCAATTTCCTTTGAATTTTCTTTTGACTAGTTGTAATGAATCTATCAAAACCATTGTCTGTACTTCTTTTTCCTGAGGCAGCTGTTTCCTGGGACTGAACTCCAGATGGACAATCTGCTCTCTTATTAGGACAATCAGCCTGCTGTTTATTTTGTTCTGCTGAATGTATTTTTGCACTTTGTGACATCCTTTAATATATTGTTTTTACGAATCCAAAGAGGTATTTACTTTAACTTTCAGATGCTGATTCTTGCTATTGTGGCATGAGTGGGAACTTCTGTAACCTCAACAGTAATTCATTTGGGATGTCCTTAAAATATTAAAGTCTGTTTGGTTCTTAGTAATAAAAAAAGAGGTTGAAACCACACAAGCCCCTCGAAGCAGAATTCCTCCCCCACCCCTACCATTTGGACAAAGTAAAATCCCTGCGTCAGTCCCCTTTTCTGGATCCATCAAATCAGATCTGACTTCTGGAAGGGCCTTTCCTGTGCTTCCCAGAGATTTCAACTATGAGCATAATAAACATTCCATGCCCCTTGGTGTGTGTGTCTGTCATCACCCTGGTCATCCATACCAAACTGTCATTGGTCTCCCTACCTCTGCTTGGCATCACTTACTCTTAGTGCTATGAGCATGATGCCAAGTCAATGATTGTTGCCACCAGGATCCTTCTTCTCTAGCTTTGCATTCGTAGGCTTCTGGTGCCCACTGTGCAGAACACACAAGTTCTGTTTCTGGCTGGGACCCTGAGCTGTGTGAAGCTGAGCTGCACTGTTGAGTCAGGAGAGACTCTGGTTAGATTTAGCTGATGCAGGTCAGACATGTGATGGTGAATTGTCATTTGGGCTCAAGAGTCTCTGAAAAACACTCTTCGTAGTTTGTCCCTGTGAGAAAGTTGTTTCTCTTTACAACAGACTTTCTACCGCAGAGATGTCAGAGGTAAGCACAGAATCAGGAATCCAGAGGTTACCTGAGGGAAACTGTGACATGAAGGGGAAACCACACAGGAAACCAAACCAAACCTCCAGCTGCACCTGATGCTGGGATGGTCCTTCTGTTCAGGGACCCTGTGGGCCTCCGATGGCATAGATCCTCGTACAAGAAGGTTTGTGTATGGCCCACACTGACTTCCCCTCACTATATCTTGTCTACAGTAATACAGGGCCATGTCCTTGTCTCTCAGGCTGCTCATTTGCAGATACAACGTGTTCTTAGCATTGTCTCTGGAGATGGTGAATCATCCCTTCACATTGTTGGCATAGTTTGTGGTACTTCCATCAGGATTCATTTGACATAATCACTCCAGCCCCTTCCCTGGAACCTGGCAGACCCAGTGCACCCAGGAGCTACTGAAGGTGATTTCAGAGGCTGCACAGGAGAGTCTCAGAGACTCCCTCAGTGGGCACAAAGCCTCCCCCTGACTCCCCCAGCTACACCTCACACTGGATACCTGCAAACACAAAGACATCCTGGTCAGGGAACTCTCACATGTCTATAGTTTCTCACACTCACATGTACTCACATAATCAGTGTCTCTTGTTCTCCATAAATTCCCTCTTAAAAGAGCCACAAGGAAAATCCAGATGAGCCCAAACCCCACGGTGAGTGGTCTGTGTTTAGTCCTGATCAGGGAATGGGAACCTGGGGATCTCTGGGCTGGGCTCCTGACCAAGAGCTGCAGGGACAGGGCTGGGATGTTTTTTTATGAGCAGAGAGGGCCCTATTTGCATGTCCTCCTGCTATACAGGGAGCTCTGGGATTGGACACCTGCAAGGAGGGCAGTGTCTCCATGCAGCTGAGAGTGTCCTTGGGGAGAATCTTGTTATGAAAATATTTTAATAACTAAATTTAGAATCATAGGCAGGTTTAGGACATGTCCAATGATCACATCTGGTAACAATGAGCCCAGCATCTGGGCTGAGTCCTCCCCACTGGCTCCTGCTGCTCCCCTGAACTGACTCCAGGGCAGAGCAGAACCTGCCCAGTGAGGGTGCAGAACCATGGTGTGAGATAAGAGCATGGATGAACATCTGTGCTCTGGTGTTAACTCTTCCTCCCTCACTTTCAGGGATGAATCCACTTGTGGCCTCAGAGACCTCAGTATTATGGAGAAGGTTGTGCTTTCCTGGGAGGTGGTCCCCAAACACCTAAGGGGACTCAGGTTCACCCAGGTCTGTCACATGACCTGAGGTCTGTGCTGGGCCCAGGACCACTATCGTGACCCTCACAGTCCCTGTCTGTGCACTTTGTTACCAGCGGCATGAGACCCTCTCCAGCCCTGATGTGCATGGACATCTTCATGTGGGTGTTAGGAGGTCAGGGGTAACTCTCATGGCTGCAGCCGGCCCTAGGATCAGACATGGCGTCCATCATTGCCCCTCCTTGAGTCTCTGGACTCCCTTAGTCTATCCAATGCTGGGAGAATAGGCTGCTGTGTGATTGTTTTTTGGGAAAATCCCAACCCAGAGCCCCCAGAGATCATTCCTGTTGGGAGCAGCAACCATATCCCCCAAAAGGACAGAGTGAAATGCCACCACCGCTGGTCATCCTGGGGTTCCTGGTGGCCTTGTGCTCTCTGCAGCTGACACTCCTGCCTCTGCAGGAACCTTGTGTCTGGATCCCACTGGATTTGGACCACAGCCCTTGGGAACAGTCTTACTCACCTGCATCCTCGGTTGTCACACTGCTCAGCTTCAAGAATACTTTGTTCTGGGTTGTGTGACTGGAGATACTGATCAGCGCTGTAGGCTGGGGACTTGCTGAGTGTTCCCTTAAGTCCAGATCACTCTGACCCACTCTGTACCCTTTCCTGTGTGATGATGGATCCACACAAATAATATTCCAAAACTGTGTGTGTGTGTGTGTGGTTCATGTGAGACTGGGCATCTATGAAGAGACTTCTACTTGGTGTCCCTATTCTTTCTGATGGTCCTCAGGCTAGATACCTGGGGACAGGGAACACCTGTGGGTAAAACAGACCCTTGACTCACTCTATCACCCATTTCTGAGACACGTGGGTCACCTGCTGCAGACATGGGGCAGCAGGAGGAGCAGGACCCATGAAGGGGTCTCATGTGTCTGAACAGGTCAGTGCTCCCTGGGGATCAAAGCCCAGAGTCAGAGACACAGGGACACTTCACATCTGCTTTGATTTCTCCTTGAACCCATGTCAGTTTGTGTGGCAGAGGTGCTGGGACCCAACCTAAGGGTGGTGTGGGTGGTGGTCACTGCCTCCAGGCTCTCCATTGGAAGGATAGGGGAATGGCACCCCATGTGTTGGGTGCAGGTGCCTGTGGTCTGTGCTGATTCTATGGCTTGTGTGTGCTTCTCCTGGGATTTCCATAGAATATGAGAAACCCTGCTTGGTATCTGAGAACATCCACAGGATAAACACAGCACATGGCAAACAAGGTGATTCCTCCCATAGCTCCCCACACAAGAGGGAAACAAATGCAAATATAATGAATCCTGACCATAGACCAGCAATGCCAAGGTGGCTTCTTGTCTCCAATGATATACAAATAGTTGTTATGGGCATCTGCTTGGGAATGAACACTTGTATCGCTTTAAAATCCTTCCTGACGTTGGAAGATGTATTAATAAGCAAAATGCGTCAATCATACTCTCCCCCAGGACAGTTACTGACAGAGAATAACACCTTGCTGGTTTCCACAGGAGGAGGGATGGAGACTGGGCTGAGGAGGGAGCTCTCCTGCAGCCTCACCCCTTAGAGGCTGCACATAAGGAATGTAGGAGACATGTGTGGGATTGCTGAGGTGCGTCCGTGCATTAGAGCATCAATCATCACAGACTTCAACAGGAGCCACACAACAGCTTCGTCCTTGACATGCAGCTGGTTCTGAGTAAATGCAAATGCCCAGCCTCTTATGAAACACCCTTATCTCCCTGTTTGAAGGAGCTCTGGGGACCACACCCTCTGCCATCATTTCATCAGAAGTTCCAACACTTTTCTTTTTTTAAATAAATCTTTATTGTTCAGATTATTACAGATGTTCCTTTTTTAATCCCCATAGTTCCCCTCCACCTGGTTCCCCCCTACTCCATGCCCTTACCCTCACCACTGTCTTCATCCATAGATGTAAGATTTTTGTCCAGTCTCTTCCCATACCCCTCACACCCCCTTTACCCTGAGAATTGTCAGTCCATTCTCTTTCTATGCCCTTACTTATATTCTATTCACCAGTTTATTCTGTTCATCAGATATTTCTATTGATTTAATTGTTATATTCACTGGTTGATAGATATGTATATGTTGTCACTTTGTGGTTCATACTTTTTATATTTACCTTTTTCTTCTTCTTCCTCTTCTTAAAGAATGACCTTCAGCATTTCAAATAATCCTGGTTTCATGGTGATGAACTCCTTTAGCTTTTTCTTGTCTGTGAAGCTCTTTATTTGACCATCAATTTTACATGATAGCTTTGCTGGGTAGAGTAATCTTGGTTGTAGGTTCTTGCTATTCATCACTTTGAATATTTCTTGCCATTCCCTTCTGGCCTGCATGGTTTCTGTTGAGAAATTAGCTGACAGTCATATGGGTACTCCCTTGTATGTAACTATTTTTCTTTTGCTGCTTTTAAGATTCTCTCTTTGTCTTTTGCCCTTGGCATTTTAATATGATGTGTCTTAGTGTGGTCCTCTTTGGATTCCTTTTGCTTGGGATTCTCTGTGCTTCCTGACTTGTAAGTCCACTTCTTTCACCAGGTAGGGGAAGTTTTCTGTCATTATTTCCACAAACAGGCTTTCAGTATCTTGCTCTCTATCTTCTTCTGGCAACCCTATAATTCTGATGTTGGTACATTTGATTGGTACATTTGAAGTTGTCCCAGAGGCTCCTTACATTATCTTCATATTTTTGGATTCTTTTTCTTTTTTCTTTTCTAGTTGGATGTTTTTTGCTTCCTGGTATTTCATATCTTTAACTTGATTCTTGTGATCCTCTAGTCTGCTGTTGGATCTCTGTATATTATTCTTTATTTCAGTCAGTGTATGTTTAATTTCTGATTGGTCCTTTTCCATTTTTTTGGTATTCTCCTTAAGATCCTTGAAGGTCTCACTTAGTTCTTCAGAGGTTCGTAGAAGATTCTTGAGTAGCTTTATAACTGTGGTTTTGAACTCTATATACAGTCGTTTGCTTTCCTCCATTTCTGTCATTTGTGATCTGTTTCTTTGTGTCTGAATTTTGGCTGCTTCCTTGTATTGATAGAGTGGCTTTCTGTGCTAGGTGTCTTATAGGGCTCAGTGATTCAGCCTCCCCAATCACCTGGGTGGACACTCTTGGTCTATGCCTTTGATGGCTAGGTGCACAGTCTTGTTGTAGTTAAGTCTTGATTGCTATTGGCATCACTGAAAGGAAATGACCTCCATGTCTTTCTCCTCATTGTTTGGGGTTTGGAATTTTTGGAGTTATCTGTCCCAGTTGTAGTCTGTTAGGTTAGGCTGCAGGCAGATAGGCGCACAGCTTGGGTGGGGTTGTAAATTGGGTGGGGCAGGGTTTCAGAATCACCAGGGTGGAGCAACCAGTGATGGCTGCCCCTCAGCCAGCTCCACAGCTTTCCCCCATTTTGGAGTCTCCACACCGTGGCATCTGCACGCTCCTGAGTCCTGAGTCTCAGAGCTCTGCATCAGTGATCACTGCGAACAGCTCTGCTAAAAAGCCACTCTTGTCTTCCACCCCATTGCCAGACCATCCGCAATGCATTCAGTGTGATCCCTGAGCTTTTAAACCCCTTCCAAGCCATGGACTCAGGTGCAGCTGCCACCACCATTTGCCCATGCTGCCACCATTTCGCACATGTCAATACCTCTCTGTTTTGGTGCTGGGAACTTCTACTCAGCCTCAATGCACTCCTTCTCTTGCCTTCTAGTTGTAAAGCTCCTACTCCCTTGGTTTTGGAAGATGGCTTTTTAGTTTTATAGTTGTATTTTTTAATGTGGTTGTGGGAGGCTGTGCATTCAGGTATATGCCTTATGCCACCATCTTGGTTCTCACAACACTTTTCATTGGAACTTCTCGCAAATGAGGAGCAAATTCAAGCAGAAAATGAAATAAAAAAAGAACCAGCAGACAAACTGTATAGAAGAAATGGAAGTCCATCTACAGCACATGTGAGACATGGAATTTTATTGTCAAAACTTGTTATATTCCACCCAATTACAGGAAGAAACCTTATCAAAAGTAGCAGAACAGCACAAACCCCATAAAATCAACAATGTTTTGAAAGTAAAAATTAAGATAAGTACAAAAAAATATGCACAATTTTTGTTGTGAAAAGCACCATGTCAAGAATGAGAACACTGAGTGAAGACTTTCTATGACCTGGAAGATAAAACAGAGAGGTTATACAAGATGAGAGTCAGGTGTGTGAGGATGGAGAGAGATGGCTGAGAGGGAGCTGGGGACACTGAGGTTGTCTGGGGAGTTTCCTGTGCAGCTGCTGAGAGGAGCCACCAGCATCAGAGATAGGCCCCAACCCAGGGATGATCTCTGCACAGCAGCTGCCTCCCAGGAAGTGGGGCAGGGCTCAGGAGCAGTCCCACAAAGTCCATCAGGGCCCGGCTTCTCCACGCTGACTTTCTCCTGCTCTCAGTCCTGTGGGCACAGAAAATGCTGCTTCCTTTGGGGGAAGATCTTAGGGGTCTCTGGGGGAGGTGCCTGGGCCTCTTCCCCATGCTGTTGGAGGGTTTTGGTGCCCACAGGACATGGTTTCTCTCACTGTGTCCCTCACACAGTAATACATGGCCATGTAGAGGTCTTCATGCTGCTCCACTGCAGGTATCCGGTGCTGATGGAGCTGTCCATGGAGATGGTGATATAGCCTCAGAAGGACAGGCTCTATCTGTATCCCCATCACCAAGTCAGATCATTCCTGTCCACTCATGGCCCTTCCCTGGCATCTGGTGTACCCAGTGCAACCAGTGGCTGGTGAAACTGCAGCCAGAGGTCTTGTAGGAGATTCTCAGAGATTCCCCAGGTGTTCTCCCCTCGCCCTCAACTGAACCAGCTGCCCTTGAGTGCAGACACCTGCATGGAAGAGCAGGACTCAGGGCAGGGCGACTACCAGCCTCCCTCCTCTGGGACCCCAACACCTGATCTTTGACTGTCCTGGGAGCACAGCCAGGAGGATGGCCAGGGATATGGCAGAGCCCATGCTGGAGGACAGGCCTGAGCACCCTGGGGGGTGGGGAGGGGATTTCTGGGTTAAAATAGGGCCCCCAGGTTAATTTGCATATTCCTAGCACTGCCATACAGGGAAGATGTCTCAGGGTTCATAACCAAGAACCCTGGGGTCTGAGAAGAGGTGCATGTCTGAGACCACAGGAGGGAGTGACTGCAGGCCTAGCAGAGCACTCACGTGGGAACTGCCACCTGCCAAGGAGGGCTTGGTCAAAGTCAACCAGACCCCAGGGTGTGACAGGCACTTCTTGGGCTGGGCCTACTGACAGGCAGGGCTGCCGTGTGTCCTTATTGGCCTCAGTGAGCAGAGAGTTGAGGGAACACCTTCATCTTCAACATGTTAAGGAAGGAAGGGGAAGGCAGACTGAATCAGGGTGAGGGTCTAGAGGGGTTGTCAGTAGGAAAGAGAGATGATTCAATCCTGAATTTTTAGGTTGGAGGGGTGTCCAGGGAGCTGATACATGCCTCCACGAGACAAATGGTGTGGCAGATACTGGGCCCTCCCTGAAATTTCTAACAAGTCAGCTGCCAGACAGATGGAGACATAAGATTCCTTCCTGGAAACCGTGAAGACACCCAGTTGGGAACTCCCTCAGCTCTCGCTCCCCTGCCCTCACTGAACAGCTGTATAAAAAATTCCCCTTATTCCCTCTCAGTGCCACTCCACCAGCCCCTACCCCTGGGGTCTGTAGACATGTCCTGGGAGCACAGAAAAAATTCCCCTCCTTCAATCTGCCTGACTCTCTGACTCAGTTTCCTCCTGCGCCACAAACCTCACATTTTGGTGCCAAAACCCGAGAAGGAGCAAACACCCCATCCGGCTATCCCTCCACAGCTTGGGGTACCCTCCTCTTCCTTTCTTGTGGCTCAGGATCTCCTGTTTTTTTGTTTTGTTTTGTTTTGTTTTGTTTTTCCCTTGGCCTGTCTTCTCTTCTGGCTTGGCAGCAGTGTCAGTGGTGAGTCCCGCCTCTCCCATGCTAATCCCTGAGGTTGCTGCCCGACTTCCCTGCCCATAAAAAGTGCGGCCCGCTTCAGAGATGCCCCATTTTCCGGACCCTTCCAGGAAGAGTTCTCTGGATCAAGGGAGGTGGCAGAGACATCCTTATCTTTCCCTGGTTCCGCTGTCTGTTCTTGGCCCTGGTTGAACGGCTTGGACGCTGGCCCTTCAGCCCCGGCTACTGACCTCAGGTATGGAGCATGGGTAAGCAAAATTCTGAGCACACCTCTAGGGTGCCTGCTCGCCAACCTGGCTAAAGCTAGGCCTGTCCCTGGACCTCCATCCTGAATGCCTCTTTTACTTCTGCCATGTGGCATGGCTTCAGTATGAATTGGACAATGAGTCACAATGACCTAGAAAACAGACCCTTGATGTTAACATCCTCACTGACCTCAGTAATTTCTGCCTGTGAACCAGGAAGTGGCTCCAGGTCCCTCCCCAAGCCTATCTCTATCTGCGCTCCAGTCTCTCCCCAAGCCTTTCTCTGCCTACTGATACTCCTTCACTCTCTGCTTTCTCCCCTATCTGCTGACACCGCCCCCCCCTTCTGTCTGGGGCTGCAGCCACTACAGAAGCCCAAGGATGGGGACAGAGGGGACATTCTGGCCCTGTGCCCCCTCCCTCCCTCTGGGTGCTGAATCCCTGCTTCCTGGCTGCCCTGGGTCCTGCCCTCCCCCGGCCCAGAGCCCAGTCCTCCCCTCCCTAGGTCCAGCTCCCTCACATGCCAGTGGCTGCCTCTTCCCTCCGACACTCCCTCCTTGTCTGGCATCTGACTCCTGCAAGCTGGCACCCCGGGTCTGGGGCCTGAGTCAGACAGAAGGGATTGCTGGGAGGGCTGGAGGGAAGCACTAGAGGAGGGAGGAGGGAGGCGGCTGCCACCTCCACCCCTCCTCCTTCCCTCCTCTGCAGCCCACTGGTCCCTCCTCCTGCCATCTCCCTCCATTCTCCTCCCTCCCTCTGTAAGACATCTCAATCCAGATGTACCTTGCCCTGCAGCTGGGCAACCTTCCCCATCAGAGTTGCAGATGTGGTGGAGCAGCAGGGAAGCCAGTGCTGGGTGAGACTCGCATCCAGGCCCTTGCCTACTCCAGCCTCCTCCCGCTCACTCCCCACTGCCCCCCAACCATCAGAGCCCGCAGCCCGGAGCCCACCACCCCGCCACCGCCACCGAGGTTCTTGCCTGAAAACTAGCTTGCCACCTCCAACCCCACTTTCCCCTACCCCCGCAGCCAAGTCAGACAACTGCTCCTTCCCCATCCCCGAATGCTTCCCTAGTCAGTAAGCACATGTGTTCACAAGTCTCTCCTTTCCTCTGTCCTCTCCGGGAAATTGCTGGATGGCCCTCAGACCCCGATCCAAGATCTAGTGAACTTGGCCTTTAAGGTTTTAATGCCTGTGAGAAGCAGGCAGTCAGCCCGCCTTCAACAGAAGGTGGACACATGAACTCAAGCCTTGGTTGTGGCCCTGTAGCCAACGGCAGCCACCCATGGCCCAAGGAGGCTGTGCGCTGTGGGGGTGCAACTACAGGACGCACGCCACCCAGAAAATGCTTCAAATGTGGAAATGAAGGCCACTGGACAAAGCTACATTGTCTTGGGCTCCAACCAAGCTCTGCCTGGAGTGCGGTCATAGTGGCCACTGAAAAAGTGAGTGCCCCTGGAACAGTGGCGGGCCTTCTGCACCCCAACGTGGGTAGGGGGCCACCCTTCCAGGTCATGACCCGCTGCTGGCCATGATGGGACTGGCTGAAGACTGAAGGAACCCAGACTCGACGACCCCCATCACCCTTGCCAAGCCCAGGGTAAAGCTGAAGGTAGCGGGTAAGTGGGTCTCCTTCCTGGTCGACACGGAGGCTTCCTTCTCTGTCCTGCCCTCCTTTTCAGGGCCACTTTTTCCTTCTGCGATCTCAGTCATGGGCATTGACAGCAAATCCACTTGCCCACTGACCACTAAACCCCTTCCCTGTCTCCTTGATGATAGCCCTATAACCCACTCATTCTTAGTCATGCCTTCATACCCTGATCAACGAAGTGGTGGTCCCCATCCACCCGGTGGCCCCTAATCTGTACACTCTACTTTCTGACTTTCCTCTGGGTCCCTAGCAGACTCTGATAATGATTTTAACTTTTTTTTTCCTTTTCCTCTTTGGTACCGCCCACTTGCCAGCAGCAGCAGCAGCAGCAGCAGAGCCACCACTCTCTTCGGCCAAATTTGCAACCCCACAAAGCTGAGCCATTCCTGGGACTGTAAATGTCTTATCTCCTTATCTCTCCTCTAAGACTGTCCCCTCCTCTGACAAAGAAATTTTCTCCTTTCTCAGGCTCACTGGGTACTCTCTCCTCCAGGCTACATGGCAAAGGGACCTCCTCACCTAGCCTTCAGATCCCAAGGCCAACATCCTCACTGCTTTCATGCTCTGAAAACTGCTCTGACCTCAGCATCTTCTCACCCTGTCCCCCACCCCCACTCTACCCTTCCCAAAGAATAACTTCCTTGACTGCACAGGTTTAATTCACAATCCGGCTATTATCAGAAAATGAGCTCATTATCTCCCCAACCTGAGATCATTATCTCTAGGAAAAATGTGGCAGTTTTAAAATCCAAGCAGTTAGAGGCTTGAGAGCAGGCTGCAGAACCTGCTCCCTTCTTCCCCTGCATTTTCTCCAGCCGCTATACCAGGCTGCTCCCTCATCCATCAGTCTTTCTCTAAGCTCCACCATCTCCCACTCTCTCTCTCTCCTGGACACCTCTAAGCTGTTCCAACTATTTACTGATGAAAGACATGGAATGGCTATTGGGGTCCTTACCCAGCCCCTAGGACTGACCTTCACCCCCATAGCTTATCTGTCCAGACAGTTTGACCCTATGGTTCAGGGATGGCAGCCCTGCCTCCTGGCTCTGGCTGCAGCTGCTGGTCTCACCAAGGAGTCTCAAAAAATCTGCCTCCAGGAGAACCAAGATGGCGGCATGAGGTGTTTACCTATATGCGCAGCCTCCACAACTACTTTGTAGAAAAACAACTATACAGTGAAAGGCCATCCTCCGGAACCCAGGGAGGAGAAGCTTTGCAACTAGAAGTCAGGAGAAGGAGTGCATTGTGACTGGGTAGAGGCTCCCGGTGCCAAAACTGAGAGGTACGGAGGCCCAGAATGGAAGCAGCAGTGTGGGTGAAAAGGTGGCGGCTGTGCCTGGATCTGCGGCTTGGAAGGAGATTATAAATTCCAGGGTCGCACTGAACGCAGTGCGGGCTGTCTGGCAATGGGGTGGAAGATCAGTGGCGTTCTAGCAGAGCTGTTCAAAGAGATCACTGATGTGGAGATTCCGGGACTCAGAGGCACACAGGCCCCAGGGCTTGGAGGCTCCAGGTCTGGGAGAGGCTGCGAGTCAGCAGAGTGGCAGCCACTGCAGGTTGCTCCGCCACAGCAATTCTGAGACCACACCCTACCCCACCTACAACCCCGCCCAAGCTGTGTGCCCACCTGCCTGCAGCATAGCCTGAGGGACTGCAGCTGGGACAGAACTCCAAAAGTTCCAAACCCCAAACAACGAGGAAAAAAGCCTGCAGGTCATTTCCTCCCAGTGATACCTCCCAGTGATAACTGCAACAAGACTGTGCACCCAGCCTTCAAAGGCGTACAACAAGAGTGTCCACCCCAGGGTGATTGGGGAGGCTGAATCATGGGCCCTATAGTGCAGAAAGCCACTCCATCAACACAGCCAAAATGCAGAGACAAAGAAACAGGTCACAAATGACAGAAATGGAGGAAAGCAAACTACTGGATATAGAGTTCAGAACTACGCTTCTAAGGTTTTTCAAGAATATTCTAGAATCCGCTGATAAACTTAGTAATATTATGCAGAGATCAATCACCAGACTAGAGGTTTGCCATAATCGAGTCAAAGATTTCAAGCATGAAAAAGCAAAAAGCACCCAACTGGAAGAGAAAAAAGAAAAAAGAATCCAGAAGTATGAAGATAGTGTAAGGAGCATCTGGGACAACTTTAAGCATACCAACATCAGAATTATAGGGGTGCCAGAAGAAGAGAGAGAGCAAGATATTGAAAACATATTTGAAGAAATAATGACAGAAAACTTCCCTTACCTGGTGAAAGAAATAGACTTACAAGTCCAGGAAGTGCAGAGGACCCCAATCAAAAGGAACCCAAGGAGGACCACACCAAGACACATCATAATTAAAATGCCAAGGGCAAAAGACAAAGAGAGAATATTAAAAGCTGTAAGAGAAAAACAGTTAGTTACCTATAAAGGAGTACCCATACGATTGTCAGCTGATTTCTCAACAGAAACCATGCAGGCCAGAAGGGAATGGCAAGAAATATTCAAAGTCATGAATAGCAGGAACCTACAACCAAGATTACTCTACCCAGCAAGGCTATCATGTAAAATTGATGGTCAGATAAAGAGCTTCACAGACAAGAAAAAGCTAAAGGAGTACATCACTACCAAACCAGGATTACTTGAAATGCTGAAGGGCATTCTTTAAGAAGAAAAGGAAGAAGAAAAAGGTAAATATAAAAGTATGCACAACAAAGTGACAACAAATACATATGTATCAACCAGTGAATATAACAATTAAATCAATAGAAATATCTGATGAACAGAATAAACTGGTGAATAGAATATAAGTAAGAGCATAGAAAGGGAATGGACTGATATTTCTCAGGGGGAAGAGGACATGAGGGGTATGGGAAGAGAATGGACAAAAATCTTACATCTATGGATGAAGACAGTGGGGGGAGGTAAGGGCACGGGGCGAGGGGGGGAACCAGGTGGAGGGGAGCTATGGGGTTTTTAAAAAAAAGAACGTCTGTAACAATCTGAACAATAAAGAATATTAAAAAAAAATCTGCCTCCAAACAACCCTTACAGGTCTCCTCCACCCACAGACTACACAGAGTATACGATCTTCTGTCCCACTGATCCTTATCTCTCCTGGCCCCCTCTCACATGGAGGAACTCCATCTTTTGTTCCTCGAAAATCCTGACATCTCTCTGACCCAGTCCCCAGCCCTAAACCTGGCCACTCTCCTTTCCACTGCCCCCACCCTACCTCCTCCCTCCAGGTCATTGAGGCCCTCACTCAGCTTCATGCAGGATTCTCAGATTCTCTTCTCTCCAACCCAGACTTCATCTGGTAAGATAGAGAGAATTAATGAACTCCTTAAAGACCATCTAATTGAACTCTCTAGAAATTTGCAGCTCCTGGCCAGACCTCCTGCCCATGACCCTGACCAGAATCCAGGCTACCCCAAAGAGCCCAACCTTCTTGAGTCCTTTTGAGCTTCTATATGAGAGACCCTTCTTGCTCAACCACTCTCTCCCAACTGATCCTCCTCCGCTGGGTGCTTATATTTCATATCTGTCCCTACTCGGGCAGTTGCTCCAAGAACACGTGGACAGGTTTCTGCCCAAGCCATAATTGACTGACTAGGATCCCGAGGACCAGCCCTTCACCCTGGTGACTCAGTCTTCCTTAAGGACCTCACATTGTAATCCTTACAACCCCCACCACGGCCAAACTGCTTGGCCATCTGTCATGACACCACCTCTTCAGGCTGAAGAGGACCCCAGAGCAGCATGATTTCTATAAATGTGAGGTGTTGGGGCACACTAAGGTCCACCTTAGTCGCCCTCCTCCTTCTCCTTCTCCTCCCGGTCCTGAGCAACCTACATCCGCCTGCTGGGCCATCTCCCTCCCTGTCATGTTAGGGTCCTCCGCCTCCTTAAGTTCATTGGCTCCCAGATCGCAGAGATGTCACAGGTGACTGTAAATCAGCTCCTGTTCCGTCCTTACACTTGGCTACTCTCCGACCTGCCCCTGCCTGACCCCAGCCTTTGACACGCCCCCTATCCCTGTCGTTCTTGGTCAGATGGAAGCAGCCAGAATGAACCTGCAACCCCTATCACCAAAAGGCCAGGATGTTAGGTCAGAGGTGGGTTCAGGGGGCTGATATATGCCTCTGCAAGACAGATGGTGTCCAAGATACTGGGCCTTCCCTGAAATGCCTAAGAGGTCAGCTGCCAGACAGAATCCTTCCTGGAAACCGTGAAGACCCCCAGGCAGGAACTCCCTCAGCTCAAGTTCCCCCACCCTCACTGAACAGCTGTATAAAAAACGTCCCTTACTCTTTCTTGGCACCACTCCACTGGCCCATACCCCTGGGGTCTATGGACCTCTCCCAGGAGCACAAAATAAATACCCCTCCTTCAATCTGCCTGACTCTCTGAACTCAGTTTCCTCCTGCACCATGAGCCTCACATGAATGAAACAAGCACATGTTGGAATTGAGGTGCAGGGAGAGGGTGGGGTCAGTGGATGGACAGGTGCTAAGAGGGAACAGCAGGGTTGCTGTGGGGAGGGGTTTGGGGTGCTGGTAAGTTGCTCTGATAGCATTCAACCTGGGGGCTGGCTAGGGTGACAGCATTTCCTGGGTGGGAGTGTTGGTTGGGGAACCCAAAGAGGCCTTAAGGATGAGCACATACTGAGGGTGGGGGATTCTAGCCAAATCAGCTTGATGGGATTCTTGCTAATTGTGGGATGTGCAGAGATGACCCTTCAAATCTACAGATCATAACCTGATTGGGAAGAGATTGGGAGGAGGCTGACTGAAGCTGGTCATAGAGAAGCCCTGGTCAAGAGCTGCTTTGGCCTTGGTGAGAGGTGTCCTGGTTGGGTCTCAAGGTCAGGGCTGAGGACACCCCAAGGTGGACACAGTAGACACAGCCACGTGCAGGGAAGCCATGATTGTCCTTGTGAGAAGGTTAAAAGGGCTAATTCAAAGGTAGCCCTGATATCCTGGGGGAATGACCTTCAGCTGAGGCATTGCCTCCTTCACAAAAACTGGATTAGCAAAACAAACCAGGAGCACTGCCCTGTGGGAAGGGTGGATTGTTAAGCTGGTCTGTAATCCTTGGAACACCTGGGGGAAGGGAAGTTGGGAGTTGCAATTCCTCCAGGGCCTGGAGGGAGGGAACATATTTACAATACAATGAACTTGGGAAGCATATATGAGGCAAAGTTCCTGCGTTTTGCTTTCCTCTGATTTGGAACATTCCTAGAGACTGTGCACGTGATTAAAACTGTGATTTCTCCACTCCTTCAAATCATTGCTTAGTTGTTTTGGTCTTTCTGCAACACTTGAAGCACCTGGTGTCCTGGAGGCTTTGACCCTGCTGAACCCAGCTCATTTCATGGGCTAAGGCATCAGATTGTATTGTAGAATGAGCAGTCCGACCAGATTTTCACAGAGATTATCAGAGTGATCCCGGGCATGTGGCACATTAAATGCCAGGGAGCTGTGGAGACACAGTCCAGGGTGTGCTGGGCCTGCCTACAGACAAGCCTAATGACAGGGAACAGATATTCAGGGGATGGATGTGGCCACCACAATAAAGGCTGCAGCAAGGCTGTTCAGAGCATAAGGAGAAGCCAACTGATTGGATTGCTCAGGGCCGAGGGCTCCTGACCCAGGAGGGCAGCCCATGAAACTGTGTGTGGACCAGAAGCAGAGGAAGGAAAGGGAGAATGAAACTGCAGCCTGAAGACAGGTTTGCACTTAGCCTTCAGGAGATAAACAATGGGCACTACCTGAGGGCAGTGGGATTGTGAAAGAAGACTCTCCCTGCCAACTGCTGATGGGCCACCACTCAGGAGTTGTCTCAGGCTTGGAATCAGGTGGCCATGGAGCCCTAGTGTCACTCTGAGCCTCGAGGCACCCTGACCCTGTGCCTTTCTGTCCAGTAGAGCGCTGGGATGAGAAGACCATGATTAAGTTTAGGGCTAGTCTGTGAGGAGGACAGCAGTGTGAGGACACAGAGCCTATGGATTTCTTACAAATGTAGTTTTATTATTAATCACAAAATGGGTCTGTACCTTGTTACTTTGATATATGGAATTTTCTGCGGTTATGAATTTGTGTGTGCATTCCAGGAAGTTGGTACTTTTAGACAGTGGAATGAATATAACAAAAAGTTGAGCGTCCCTGGCATGCATCAGTGGTTGAGCATTGACTAGTGAACTAGAAGGTCATGGTTTGATTCCTGGTCAGGGCATATGCCTAGGTTACAGGCTCAATCCCCATGGAGGGTGTGCAGGAGGCAGTTGATATATAATTCTCTCTCATCATTGATGTTTCTATCTCTCTCTCCCTCTCTTGTCCTCTCTGAAATCAATAAAAACATCTACACTAATAAAAGATAAAGATGCAAATTGACTATACCTTCAGAATGCTGATCAGCCAATCAGGACTGAGTATGCAAATTAACTCAACAAAGATGGCTGGTGAATTTGCATACACAGAGGCCTACTGGCCAGAGTGGGGAGGAATGCTTGTGTCATTTCCAGGTGTTCTGCACCACCCCAGCAGCTCTGGCCCTCTGGGCAGCATGAGAAGGTGGAATGGCAGCCAAGGCCAGAACAAAGGCAATGCAGGTGGCCAGGGGAAGGAAGGCCCATTCTTGCGTGAATCTTCGTGCATTGGGCCTCTAGTATTTTTATAAGAAAAGCCAGAAAATCATTAGTTTTCATCTGTTTTGGTTTATACTCAATGGAAATACAGATTTTCTTCCCCTTGTTCAATTTCTTAAGTAAACACTTCTCTTACCATCATTTACTAAACTTTGAGTTTTCTCTGAAGTTATTCCAGCTGTGGATTCCTCTCCCAGTTCTGCTTTGTGCCTGTACTTTGACTTTCACCTTCACAAATATCTCACTATCTACACAAGCTCTGGTCACTGGGGACACTTTGACATTCGGCTCACCAGCCTACCCAGCCCATCACAGGGGCTTGTCCTACAGATGGCAGAGTGTCTGACATAAGATGTGTTTGCTGTGATAAGTATTCTGTACTGGCTGTGCCCTCACCTTCCACAGGCCTGTCCATGAGTAGCACTGAGTTGTTTGATATTGTCATGGTTCATGGCAGGTCAGCTTAGCATTGGGCTGATGGCAGCTTCAGGCCACTTGTCTGACACATGTCCTGAATGATCATCGAGGATGAATGTCAGATGAATATATTTAGAGGGTTGTTTGTGTTGATGACATATATATACCTAATATGCAAAGTGTCCCCTCAGGAGTTTGACTGGAGTTCAATCACTCATTATGACATGTGCTGACCACCAGGGGGAGGTGTGGAATGAAGGAAGGCCCAGTCCAACAGCCAGCAGGTAGGGGGGGGGGGGGGGGGGGGGGAAGGACGGCCCTGGCTGGGAACCAGCAGCCACTAGGGACACTACCTGTGAACAAATTTTTTGACCTCTAGTTATTTTGAAGATTGCAAGGGACACAGGAGTGCCTTTCTGAGAGAAGGGGCCATGTAGGGACAGTTTGTACCAATCTGAGGACAGAGAGTGTGAACTTATTTTCAAAAATATATTATTATTGATTTCCAAGAGGAAGGGAGAGAGATAAAAACATCAATGATGGGAGAGAATCATGACCAGATGCTTCCTGGGGATTAAGCCCACAACCTGGGCATGTGCCCTGACCAGGAATTAATCCATGACCTTCTGGTTCATAGGTCGACTTTCAACCATGAAGCCACACCAGCTGAGTCAGAGAGTATGATGAAATGTTTTCATCCTACATTCTGTGTGGTTTACATACATTGAACAATCCTTGCAATATAGATGACATTCCATTTGTTCATGATAAAAGATCCTTTCAATATGTCCTAGTATATTGTTGACTTTTGATCTAGGTAAAGGAAGATTTATTTTTAATCACACATCAGAAATATGCCTGATTTTCATGAGCAGATTGTTACTCTACATACGGGTTTAAAGTCTCTTCTACTAAAAGCTCAGCAGAAAATGCAGGGCATATAGGGAAAGCTTCTATCATTGGAGAAAATACCTGAATAATAATCAACAGGAGATTTTTAGAAATAGAGATGTTAAGAATCATGCAGGTAGGATGAATAAAGAGAAATAAGACCCTGTGAAAGGTGATTCCTTGTTACCTACATGCACGTCCTCACAATGTCTCTGTTCTAGAAGGTAACACTTCACTTAGGCATTTCTGGCCTCATTACTCACTGGTCACATCAGTGATCACCCAAGCTGCATAATTCACTGGCCTCCCAGTAGAAAATATGCCAACACTTACAGAGAAGAGAGGACACCCCTCACTGGAAAAGCCATTGTGATGGTGTCTTTATAAGGAGCCATAATTTCAATGGACCCAAACCCCTATCTCAGTCCATTATCATCACCATCACCATCACCATCATAATTTTCATCACTACCATCATTTGCTTACTTATAATTATTTTTCTCATTTTCTGTAGCTCTTGTTTTTGTTCACACATAAGGATGCTTTATCTCAATTTTTGGGTAGCCATACTCTATTTTCTTTTTTGTTTGAGTTCTGACAACTGATAGTTCATTGCTGCCTCTTCTCCATTGGCTCCTGACATGTGAACCAAGTTAAGAAATCTTCTTAGATGTCATTTTGAGATTGAAATCACCCACCGGAAACAGAAGAGAGTTTTAACCTCACCTGAGAGAATATGAATGACAAAAGGACTATGCCAATTGGGAATCTGAGTGTCCAAGTTCTAATCCTTTTAAAAATTATACCTTTATTTTTTGACTTATTACATATATCCTCTTTTATTCTCCATTTACCCCTTGTAGCCAGCCCCAGGCTTTCACCATAGTATTGTCTGCTGCCATGGGCTATGCATATGTGCACATAAGTTGTTGGGTTGATCTTTTCCCACTCAACCACCCTCCCCCACTTTCCCTCTGAGATTCTAGATTTGTGAAATATACTGTTGGTATTTTAATAGGGGTTGCATTGAATCTGTAGATCGCTTTATGTATGGACATTTTAATGATGTCAATTGTATCAATCCATGAACATGGTATTTTCTTCCACTTTTCTATCTTTTCCTCTTTCTCTTTCCTCAACATCCTGTAGTTTTCTGAATACAAGTCTTTTACCTCCTAGGTTACGTTTATTCCTAAATATTTTAATTTCTTTGGTGCAATGGTAAATGTAGTTGTTTCTTTAGTGTCTTTTTCTGATGATTCACTATTGGTGTATAAAAACACCATCAAATATTGGGTGTTAATTTTGTATCCTACTACATTGCTGTATTTGTTTATTAAATATAGTAGGTTTTTGGTGGAGTCTTTAGGGTTTTCTACATATAATATGAACATATGCAAATAATGAGAGCTTTGCTTTCTCCTTTGCAATTTGGATGCTTTATTTTTTCCTTCTTGGCTGATTGCTGTGGCCATCGCAGTTTTATATTGAACTAGAGACCTGGTGCCCAAATTCATGCAAGGAAGTAGGCCCTTGGCCTGACTGGCTATTGGGGCCAATCTAGGATGTCACCCAATCCCAATTGGACTGATTGGAGCTTCTGGCTAGTGCGGGGGAGGTTGAAAAAGTGGGGAGAGGACTGCAGGAGGTTGGCTTGAGAGTGAACTGACCGCCAGGGGACAGCTTCTGCATTGAAATCTGTCCCCTGGTGGTCAGTTTGTATCATACCTACTGGATCATTGTCCAGTCCTAAAGGTCGCTTAGGCTTTTATATATATACTAGAGGCCTATTTCAGGAAGATTCCTGTAAGAATAGGGCTTCCTAAGCCTCACTTCCTCCCATCTCTGCTGTCTCAGCTCCCTCCTTTCTCTGCCACTTTACTTCCTTCTGTCTCCACAGTCTCTGCTGCCCTGCTCCCTCCTGTCTCTGCTGCCTTAGCTCCCTCCCTTCTCTGTTGCCTCGCTTCCTCCCATCTCCACTGCCTTGATTCCTCCCTTTTTACCCGCTTTGCTCCCTCCCATCTCTGCCTTTGGCTCCCTTCTGTAGCACTTGGCTTCCTTCTAGGCTGTCTTCAGTCTTCACTCCATGCCTGTGTATTCAAATTAACCACCATCTTGGGTGGGTTAATTTGCATATCATCACTCTGATTGACTTGTGGGCGTGGCTTAGGTGTCTCAGAGTGAGGGTTAATTTGCATATTACTCTTTTATTAGATTAGATAGGTAAGTGTGGTAAATGCAGACATCCCTGTCTTGCTCCCCTTCTTAGGGAAAATGATTTTAGTTTTTGCTCATGAGTATGATGTTCACTGTAGGTTTGTCATATATAGCCTTTATCATGTTGAGATATACTCCCTCATCTCCCACTATGCTGAGAGATTTTTGGAAAAATGGGTGTTGGATTTTGTCGAATTCTTTTCTGCATCTATTAATACACTGTGTGATTTTTGTCTTTCAATTTGTTTACATGAACATGACATTTATTGATGTGCAAATATTGTACTAGCCTTTCATTCCAGTAATAAGCTCCATTTGGTAATGGTGTATGATCTCTTTAATATATTGCTGGATAAGATTTGATAATATTTTGTTGGGGACCTTAGCATCTATGTTCATCAGGAATATTGGCCTGCAATTCTCTTTCTTTCTATTGTCTTTCTCTGGTTTTGAATTTGGATAATGCTGGCCACATAAAAAGAGCTTGGATGTGTTCCTTCCTCTTGGAATTTTTTGAATAGTTTGAGAAATATAAGTGTAAGTTCTTCTTTGAATGCTTGTTGAAGTCTTTAGGGTTTTATATATCCAGATCTAAGCTTTGTTTACTGGGAGATTTTGGATTACTGCTTCTATTTCAACAGTTGTTACTGGCCTATTCAGGTTTTCTGATTCATCCTGATTCAATTTTGAGAGATTGTGTTTTTCTAAGAACTTCTCCATTTCATTGTTCATGGTTTTTTTGTTTTTTGTTTGTTTGTTTGTTTGTTTGTTTGTTTTTACAATCCTTTGTATTTCTGTGGTGTAAGTTGTTCCCTCTCCACATTCGTGTCTGATTTCATTTATTTGGGGTCTCTCCCTTTGTTTCTTGATGAGTCTTGCTAACAATATTGTTTATCTTTTCAAAAAACAAGAGCTAGGATTCACCAAGTCCCAATCTTTGTAAGATGTGTGGCCCCTCCCAAGTCCCTGACCTCTGTGAAGACGGAGCTTCTCCCACTGAGGAACCAGGCCCCACAGGACATGCTCCTCATTGTGAGCCCAGCATTGGGTGACATGGGACCACTTGGATGAGCTCTGAGCTTTGATATTTGAATGTCTTCTTCCTTTGACACCTGAATGTCTTCCTACAAAATTCTGCCACTAGTGAGGTAATAAATCCATCCCTCTTCCAGTTCCTTACAATTCAGATATCCTGAAACCATAGAAACACCCCCCCCCCCTCTTGTGTGAGGTTCTCATGTTCATTGAGTTTGGTAAATGCTCTGATAGATCAGGATATTCACAGTCGCCTCAGCAGTCATGCCCAGCTTTCACTTTGAATGGTTTGTATGAAGACAGGAAACACCAGGCCTTAGAGGAAATCCCTGCTCAACTCCCTCTGCACCTGCTCCTGGGGCAGCAACCTGTGCTCCTGAGCCCTGAGTGTCCCCTGGTTGCTCATCCCTGGCTCTTCAGGAGAGCGTCCTGCCTGCGCTCACAGGACATTAACCTCTCAGAATCTCTAGTCCAGTAATGAAGGGTGTACCCTGATGTCAGATTGCTCCCTCAGGGATACTGTGTGATTTTGACATCTCTGGACAGAGTGAACTGGCCTTACTGAGCTCCAATGGCTCTTCACGGAGACCCCAAACCAGGGCTTTACGAAGCCAGCAGGAACCCTTCCCTGGAGTTGCCAGATGCATGAACACAGCTGACTCCCCTCATCCAGAAGCTCCTGGGGGCTCTGTGGCCTCTTATGTCCTCAGGTTTCTTTCATTGAAGGTCCCATTTGCACATGCTGTTGGTGACCAAATCTCACTGTGCTTCTATTTAATAAATCACACACACACACACACACACACACACACACACACAGAGTGATGAGTTACTTTACTATAAAATCCACATTTGCTCCTCTGCCCTGTACATAGCACATAGTACACATTGATTCTGGGCCTAGGTGTGAACTTTTTGGAAGCCAATCAAATGCATCCACAATACAAACACAGAATTGAATTGCAGCCACTCATGTGCCTATGTTCTTATAGGTCATGTATACCCAGATGTACATTGGACCAGGTCAGGCTTACTTCAGGGAGAATCAGAGGTGGGGCTGGGTCACCCCTTTGACTTCAGGGGTGCATTGCAGAAAGTACCCTGTAGACCACTCTCAGGAAGCTGGATGCACACTTCAGAACTGGGAAGGGAGGAGGCAGCAATATAGTCAGCTGTCAGGTGAGGTTGCTCTCACAGGTCACTTGGTGGGCAGGGCTACAATGGGCAGGTGAGTACCTGCTCCTGGTCACAGAGAGTCATTCTGGGACCTGCCCTTCCATCATCCACCTGAGACCCTGGGAGGAAAGGAATCTGGAGGCTGATTTTCTGGGAAGAGGACTGTGAGCTCATGATGGGCTAAGACTACAGAGGGAGGAGGATCAAAGTGCAGAGCAGTTGTGTCTTATACTGAATCACTTAACTGACATTTACCTAATAATGAGACAATAAAAGAAAGGACTTATGATCCCCCCTGAAGATACCTGATTATGTGTTTTAATAATAAAGGCCATCATGAAACTGCAATTATTCCCTGAGTTCACACCTTACAGCTCACGAAGCAATTCAGAATGCACACCTTGGAGAAATGCTCCAGTGCAGGACATTTAACTCAGAAGATCACAATCCTCTAGAAGCTGCAATTCCAGAAGCAGAAGTTGACCCCTGACCTTCTATAAAGAGGAGGATCAGGCAGTGGAAACTTCACTCAGTGTAAGAACCAGACCCCACGCTCACTCCAGCTTTGTGCCTATTGACTTGCTCTTCATGGCTGGTTGCTGTCCACTATGAATGCATGAGTCTCACCCTTTCCTTTAGTATTACAATTGTTAGGTGGACACAGGAGTCTGACCCGAGGTTTGGTGCTGATGTCTGGCAGCATTCAAGCCTCACCTCTCTTCTCCACTTCTGTCCACATCTGGACACGCAGGTGAGGAAGCCTGGTGGTCTCTCCTATGCCCCTGGAGGAGCAGCTCCTTCCCAGCACAGGAACCCTACCAGTCCTCACTTCCTAACACAGCTCACCCTGAGCCAGTCCCTCTCCCAGCTTCCTGAGCCCATTGCACCTGCTGGAGAGACCTTCCTGCCTCCCAAGACCGACGTTGTATCAGAGCTTCAGGTCATTTCATCCCCTGGTGTGTGGGCATCATCATATTCAGCCTCCAAATGTGGGCAGGAGCCTCGCTGTCCTTGCACAGGGTTCACTTCCAACTTCTCTTTGTTCAGGGGGCTGGGCAATGGCCACCCCGTGAACTCTCTCCTCCATCAGGACTGAACGGCTCTTTGCTGCTGAACTGTCTGTGCCCCAATCATGACTCAGGAGAAGGTCCAGGAGCCAATGTCAGATGAAGAGGAAACCTCCAACAGGATCCAGGCTGGCATCCCTCTGAGCCTGTGCCTGGGCTGCCTGTGTTGATTGCTGTTACTTGCGCGCCCCCTAGTGCCCCAAGCACCCCCTGCAGCCCAGCCCTGCTGTCTACCTCAGAGAGGTTTGTGTTTGTGCTCACACTACTTCCCCTCACTGTGTGTCTCGCACAGTAATACACGGCCGTGTCCTCGGCAGTCAGGCTGGTCAGCGATAAATAAATTTGGCTCTTGGATGTGTCTCTGCTGATGCTGAATCGGGATTTCAAAGTTGGGTTATAGTATGTATCTCCAGCACTCCCTATAACCCCAATCCACTCCAGGCCCTTTCCAGGAGCCTGGCGGGTCCAGTGTACTCCAATGCTCATTAAGGATAATCCAGAGACAGTGCAGGTGAGGGAGAGGGTCTGCGAGGGCTTCACCAGTCCTGGGCCAGACTCCTGCTGCTGCAGCTGAGACAGGACATCTGGGGACAAGGAGCATCAGTACCTGTCAGTCACCTGCAGTCACAGCCATCCCATGACCCCATCTGACCCCTGAGACCCTCACCTTGAGGGGTTGTCACCAGGCACAGAAGAAGACCCAGCAGTCTCATCTTCTTCTAGACCACAGCTCTGCCTTCCCAGAGACCTCAGCCCTGTGTGAGGAGAGAGCTGTGAGCTTGCACAGCCCAGGAGAGGATTTACCCTGGAGCTTGAACAGAAATTTGCATGTGGGGCAGCCCTTTCCTATAAATAGAGGGACTGAGGTCTGACTTCCCTGATCATTTTGGGGCCTGTGTGGGAGAATGTCTTCTGTTGATCTCACTCACTAGGTAAGTCAGGGACAGGAGGCCACACAGGTCATGAGACTCATTGGATTAATAACAAAGCACGGCCTACACTTTCTGAGCATAAGAAATGGTGAACTAAATGAGCAGGTTACACTTTTAACTTCTCATGCATCTTTCATACAGATGTAATGAGATTAACTTTTGTTCCCACTGTTTTTTGAATCTCAATACTCTACTGGAGCCACAATTTCCAAATTTATCGAATGTAATGTTATATTAATTTATAACATTACTTTATCTGAGAAAACTACCTCCCAAGCACTGGTGAGACGTTTCTGACTCTTTTTATTTAATTTTTAAAAGTTTATTTGAGCCAAAACAAGATCCAACTGCTTCAGTAAATAACAGTTTTGCAGTTTCTTTCTTGGTCATGTCTCTTGTGGCAGCTGGGATAGGCTGTTTGATAGGCAATGTGGAAGCCACAGGTGTTGCATTGGGGACTGGTCACTGTTCAGGCACACACCCTTCTTCTTGGCTTTCACAGACTGAATAATTGCAAAAATATCCTTGGAAAAGGTCTTCCGGTGCTCTGTAGGATAATGGTTCATGTCCTCCACACTCTCTCTCTGCTGACAATATCCCAGGTCACATCTACCTCAGCATCCACAGAACTCCTCTGTTTGAGAGCAGTTATGTGACCATCTAAATCAGTCTTGATGCTAAATCTTTTCTGAACCAAAATTTTGACTTTGATTGCAGCATTTTTTCACTTTCATATCTTCAGAAAAAGACCTACTCTGTCCAGTCTGTACAATCGCTTCTTTGTGACCCTACAAGCAGGCAGACCATCTCTCTTTATCAAGGATCACACACTTTTTTTAAAATTCTCAATTATAAACATTTAATAACAGTAGATAAATAAATACAAAATAAATGTCAATCTCAGATTTATGCTGAACTATCCTATGTTAAAGTAGGGATATGAAAACATAAACTTTTGACATTCTTGAAGTGGGTAAGAATTAGATCTATGTACATTGCTGTTTTAAGTTCATACCAGCCTGATCTAGATATGATGCAGATCTCCATAGTACTTGACAATTCAATTCAGTTACTCTCCTACCAGAATTATTTCCAAGAGACTAACTTATTGCAGTATCCTAGTGGATTTTGGTAGCTCAGAAAATCTATCGAGCTATTAAAAATCAATATCAAAACTTTTTAATTAGTTTTTTTCACAGACTCTGTTCTCTCTGCCTGTATTATTTACACAGTGTTCTTGGAAGAGGCTTGAGGATCATGGCAATCACAGTTCCCAGTAGTCCTACATGCTGTCCTTATGATTTTTTTAAGAAACTGCCAACTTTAGGTTTTGCTTTTGCAAATTTTGCAAAGTGACACCTGCTGGCTACAAACATTAGGCACAAGGGAATTCTAGAAGGTTTTAAAATCAAATTTAGTGTTCATGATTGTTAAATAAAGGCAATCACAGTTAAAACAAAATATAGCATCACAAGCAATATCCTCTATGATAAAGGAAAGGATGCCTGTGTCTAAACGCTCATGTCCAAAATGGTAAAAGGCCGAACACATTGGGCAACTCTGATTCAAGAATGACAAAACAGCTATTTTTTTTTCCATTCACAGACTTAACACATTTAGTTCTGGGTGTAAGACACAAGTAAATATTTTTAAAATAAAAATTTTATAAATGAATAAAAAAATGGAATTTTTACTACAGAGGATAAAGTTATTCAGATGTTCTACACAATCCCTTTCAGATAGATTCTTTTTTTTTTTTTTTAGCTACAAACCAGGAAAGCCTTAGAAGGAAAAATCAAATGACTATACAATAACAATTATGGTGACTATTAATTAGAAAAATATGAAGCCCTAGTCTTGATAAAATTAATTAATCTACCTTTAAAATGTCAAACACAAGATAAAGGATCATAAAACTGAAAAAAATACAGTTTAAGACTTAACTATTGCAAGGAAGATGAGAGAGAGAGAGAGAGAGAGAGAGAGAGAGAGAGAGAGAGAGAGACTGACGAAGCCAGCCAGAGTCTCTTTCCGTATCACTAATATAAATTGGAAATAAAAGTCTTAATCTGCTTTTAATGTACATCCTTTGTTTTTCTTCTATTTCTTCAGCATGGAAAGGAATGAATTTACTATTAGACTACTGGAAGCTTTATTAAAGTCAGGCAGCAAGATGAGTAGACACTGACTTTTCCATCTACAATCATTGGCAAGAAGCTGAAAAGAATATATCGTCAGCTGTGTTTATCATGAGTGACTGTCTACAACTTGTTACTACTGTCCAAGGGAAGAGGTCATGGGGTCATCCAGCTTCATTCTATCGGCCTCCATTTCCTCCTGGGTGGGTCCCCAAGTTTCATATAGGATATTGTAAGTCTGCTTCCTCTCATCAGTCTGCATGAGCTCCTTGACATGAAGAGGGCCTCCTCTACATTCAGTGTCTTATTCAGTTTTTCATGTTTCTTTTCTTTGTCATCACTATCTGAGCTGCTCTTTTGGTTCTTCCCCTCCTCCTCCTCCTCCTCCTTCTCCTCCTCCTTCTCCTCCTCCTCTTCCTCCTTCTCCTTTTCCTCCTTCTTCTTCTCCTTTAGTTTTACCTGATGCATCTCCATGAGAGTTTGAGGTTTTTTTTCACAGATTCTTCTCCAGTTATATCATTTACATACATTCCTCTGATTTCACAATCTCCTTCCCAGCTTCTCTAGTGCAATAGGAGTGTTTGACAAAAGAGTGACAGCATTTGTAACCCCATTGGCCTTCTTTCCAGTAAGATCCCCAGATACGAATGTCATTGTGGATCTTCACATCCTCCTCATATCTGAGCAGACGACAGCTCACTCCTGTCCTTTAATGACTGTCCCATGCCTTGAGCACTCCACATAGTCTTCCATCTGAGCTGGAAGCAACTCAGGGGCATCCAAATGTTCTTGGCCACCATACTTTTCCAGAATGCTTTCTTTATGTTTTCTTTGGAGTTTTTTTGTTTGTTTGTTTGTTTGTTTGTTTTTTATCTTGAAGGACTTATACAAGAGCTCTAGTTTGGCAGGATTGGCCTGCAGATGCACTTAGATCTCTTGTCATAGGCTTCCCATCCAAAAAACTGTGTCTGAGCCATTGAAATGGTGTCACCTGTGTATCTAACAAAGTTATCTCCTACAAAGCTCATTTAATCTGAATTCTTTCCTGCATTGGCATAGGGATTTTCTATTATCACTCTAGTTTTGGGATCACAGTAAACAGAGTTTGGATCTAAATTCTGCAAATATTTTGCAATATCTTCTTGAATCCTGAGATTCTGAATAGTAATCTGTTTCTTAGAGTCAAAGTTCTGTCCAGGCACGTCAATACCATCTACATATTTATTTTCATCCTCATCCTCACTATTATGATCTTTTTCCATTTTAGAATTAGGTTCCTCTTCTCCCCACTGGTGTCTTGGAAAATTAGCCTGTTCCACTTATTTTCCTGAGGATAATTCTTCCTGGAGTTTCTGGGTTTTCTGTGTTTATTTTGCCAGATCAACATTGGAATATTCTTCTACAATTTCCATGTATTCTTCTGGATTGTAGCCATTTCACCAATCCCACTTCCCATCATAGTCAAACATCAGCTGAAGCTGGACATACTCATCTGGAGCTATGTCAGTTCCTGTAAATTTTTCTCCAACTTGCCTAAGTCTCTCAAAGCAGTCTTCTTTTTGTGTGTCATAGCACAGTTTTCACATGCTCCTTTGCTGTACTTAGTAGCTATGGAATTCTCTTTAGATCTTCCTGATGGAGCAATATACCATGGCATTGAAGAAACATACTGAGGAATGTAAGGGTTGATGTCTTTTCCTTCTTCATCAATTTCTGCAGGAGTATCACCTAGTTTCCGCTATTCTTCTAGCTCTTTCTTCATTCTCCCGTTCTCTCTGGTCATCATTTTTGTTTCCTCCAAACCCATTTTTTTTGGACCCCATTGGGGAGGCAGCATTAATTGTATCCACAGTTGCAGCTGCCACTATTAATGGCTTCCTCCAGTCTTTTCACAGTGGACTCCCAAACCACTGGGCAGAACCAAAACTAATAGTCAATGTTCAAGGTGCACACATTCTTCTCCTCAATTCGTGGTTTCTTTGCTCCTGCTAAAACTTCATCTGCAGCTCATTTGACTTGAACAGATCGCTTGAGCCCTATTTCTACAGGGGCTTTTTTGGCTATACTTGCCGACATTGATGCTCACCACTGAGTTATCCAAGTACCTCTTTTGGTCAGGCCTTCTAATCACAGGAATATTTTCAGTGGCTGTGTGTCGGGCATAAACAGGATGAGAAAGGTGCACATTATTAAGTAGAAATAAGATACAATCCAATGTGTGGTACTCCCTGGGTTGGCCTTCCTTTCCAATCCCCCACTCCACATAATAGGTCTTCACCTCTTGGGCCCTGAGAACTTGCCGCCAAAGATGACTTTGTCCCCCTTCACCAAGATCTCCTCCTTTTGGATATTGTACCGTAGCAGGACTCTGAGCACATCTTTTATCTTCCACCTACCCCTCACCACCACCACCACCAGTCCCCGCCCCCACCCCTGCACATCAGTGCCCTTGCCTCCTAACCTGTGTCTGACGCTGACTACACCTTCCTCCTTGCTAGCTGGACCACTGGTGCTGCCCCCACCACCACTGCTGACTATGCCAAACACCCACTCTGCAGTTTCTTTTATACATTTGAAATTAAGGAGGGAATGTAAAAATGATTACATGAAAGTGGGAGAAAACAAGACAAAGATTGGATTGTAAGGTTATGAGCTTTCTTAGCATGGTTGCTTCTATGGAATCTAAAAGAGAGAGAATTACTCTGACATTTCAAAGGTTTGTTAACCTACATGCATGAGAACAATGAACAGGACTTGCTTAAGGCAAAGATACATATTTCTCTACAGATATAGGCCTGGGGCATAATTGCCCACCTAGACCTGCCCAGTTGGGAATTAGTTTGCCCTATGTGGTTACTTTCTATAGAACTCCCTTTCACACCCACACTCTGAACTGATACAGCTCCCAACCTCTGCTAGGGGCTATGCGTGCTTTGAGACAGGCCTCCAATGCTCCTTGCGGCTGTTTACAATTTTACCTGAGCTTTCACTCCTTGTTATACAGAGTCTCAGGTCAGCTAGAAACAAGAAATTCTCAGTCAACTTGTTCTTTGCTGAGCATGTACACAGCTCTGGGAGTGTGTTTAGCTGTTTAGGTTTCCAGGAATATGCTGGAGCTTTTCAAAACCCCTTATGGACAAGTCATTTCCCAACGTTTCCTTCCAAAGGTTTTGGTCAGCTTCTTGTTTACACCAATTATGTACACGTCAGACCATGTGATATTATGATTGTTGCTGGTAGTTCTTTTTTCTTTCTGCCTTTAAGATTCTCTCTTAGTCTTTAATCTTTTGGCATTTGAATTATGATGTGTCTTGGCATAAGCCTATTTGGGTTCTTCTTGTTTGGGGTTCTCTGTGCCTCCTGAACTTGTGTGACTTTTTCCTTTTCCAGTTTAGGGAAGTTTTCTGCCATTATTTTTTCAAACACCTTCTGAATGCCTTTCTTCTTGTCTGCCTATTCTGGCACACTTGCTATTCTAATATTGTTACATTTCACATTGTCCCACAGCTCCCTTACACTGTCCTCCTGGTTTTTGTTGTTGTTGTTGTTGTTTTTATTGTTTTTTTTGTTTGTTTTTATTCTCTAATTGAGTGAAATTTCCAACTCTGTCTTCTCATTCACTCATTCGATCCTCAGCTTCCCCTAATCTGCTGTGTATTCCTTCCAATGTATTCTTTATTTGGTTATGTCTTTCTTTATCTCAGAGTGTTCTTTTTTTTCATATTTACTATATCTTTTTTTCATGCCATTGAGCATTTTTATCATCATTACTCAGAACTCTGATTCAGATAAATTTCTTACTTCTGCTTCATTTATCTCTTCTTTTGGAGAATTCTCTAGTTCGTTCATTTGGAAGTTGTTTCTTTGTCTCCTCAGTTTGGCTATATGTTTGAATTTGTGACTATGTATTAGGTAGATCCTCTATACCTCTCAATCTCTAGTGCAGGACAGCATTAAAGGCTATTTCTAACTAATTAGATCAGGCACAGACTCAAAACCTCCAGAGACCACCTCTGCCTACAGACTGATAAGATTCTGACTTGAATTGACCCCCAGACAATTGTTCTCAGATGTGACAAGAGTTTTTTTTGTGTGTGTTTTTTTCCCAATAGGGTGGGCAGTTGCTTCTTCCTGGAGGCTAATTGTTATTTTTAATCTCTTAAAATCTCAGGGCAAGGTGTATTCAAATAGGGTGTGTAGACTATATTCCCCCCAGGCAATACAAATGTATTTTTGGGGAAGATGTTCTCTGCTGTTTGAGGGAATAACTCAGCCCAGGAAACTTGGAATGTCTGCCTTTTGAGCTCTATTCCCCCAAGACCTCAGTCCTGAGTTCTGCTTTCACAGTTTCAGTCTGTTACTTCCTCCCTGTGCCAGAGCACAAGGTGGGTGGCTCCACAGAGATTTTAGTGTGTTGGCCCTTTAAGAGGGTACCTAAATGTTACTCCCTGAAAGACAGCATCCCACTGCTTTTCACAGCCAGATGTTATGTGGGTACTCTCCTCAGTTTTGGTGCTTTATGCTTAGTGGCCCAGCTTGGGGATTAGATCCCAAAGTTCTCAGTGGAAACCTACCACAGCTGAGATATCTCTCCAAGACTTCAGTTGCTGTCTGTGGGTGCCTGGACAGTCCTTTTGCCCCTCCGCCCCTCCCACCAGATTCTATGTGGTGTTCATTTTCAGTCCTTGGGTATCAGGGTTATCTTCTGCAAATTTTCCTTTGACTATTCAGGAAGTTTTTCTGTACTTTAGTTGTAATTCCAGGCTGTTCCTGGGAGCATAACCATGCAGCATGCACTCACTCGGCTGTCTTTTTTAATCTCCTCACATTTGTAATTCTTGATGTTGGAAATTTTGTGACTGTGTCTTCTGCTTCCTGTACAAAGTATTTTGATATGCAATCCCATGGCCTATAGCAGAGACCCCAAAATAATTACATGAGAAATAATAATGGCTTCAAGTGAAAATGAGACACAAACTAAAAGCAGTCTTCACGAATCTATACAACAAAGAATCATTCATATGTTGAAATCATGATAGAAGGAGTTTTACCTGTTTTCTCAGTATAGTGTTATCAGTGATGTCATGGTACAGAGGGAGGTGAGTGAAGAGAATCCCTCCCATAGAGTTTCTCACAAGAAAGGACACTTCAACCTAGGGAGGAATATCTCACTCCCTTCTGTTCCCCTGGAAGGTCAATATAGTTACAGGGTACCAGGCTCTCCCACAAACATATAAGCTCCTTAGTGTGCAATTTACATATTCTCATATCAGACATATGATTTAGAAATTTATTCTTTGTATTTATGTTTGTGTTTTTATCTGCTGAATGGAATCTTTGGCGGGACAGAAGTCTTTAGTTTAAACCAAATCTAATTTAATGATATTTTCTTTAATGGGTTTTACTTTGGGTGATTTTATGAAGAATTCCCCAGAAAAATGCTGAGCCTCCACTGTCCATGTGGATTGGCTACAGCAGCCACAGGGCCTGAAGCAGGTTCCGGTACCAGAGGGGAGTGCTGCTGAGAAACTACCCATAAATCTGGACGTGACTGTGGAACTAACTGTGTGAGGGGAGGAAGCTTTACTTGTTTTGAGTCACATGACAGATATATGCCTGATGTTCATGGACAGAGAGTTACTGGATATATTGGTTTAAAGCCTCCTCCAGTGAAGGCCCAAACGGAAGTTCAGGGCATGATAGTGACAGCTTGTATGCTTGTAGGAGATACCTGAATAATGATTATTAGGAATTTGTTAAAAGTAGAAATGTTCAAGATTCTGTAGGTAGGGATCAAGAGATATAAGAAATATGTCATTTCAAACTAGTGGGAAGGGGATTCCTTGTTTCCTACATGATCATATTGTCTGTTCTAGAAGGTAACATCTTCTCAGGTGCAGGGGATCTGCACTTGGACACCTTTGGGGTCATTACTGATCTGGTCTCACCCTGAATCACCCAATCTACCTAATTCATTGGGGCCCCCATTTATGAAATATCACAATTACCAGAAAGAGTGGACAACACTTACCCAGGAGGCACGATGATAGTGTGTCTGTATGAGGAGCCATCATTTCATTGGATCAAGATCCATTCTCAGTCAATTATCATTGTCTTAATCATCATGATCATCATCATAATCAGCATCATTATCATCACCATTTGTTTACTTATAATCATTCTTATTTTGTGTAGACATGATGCTTGTCTACACACAATGATTTTTTATAGGAAAAGAAAGCAGGTGTCTCCTCTTTCGATGTCATTGGAAAATTGAAATCTCAGAGGTTCAACTCTATGTTGACACAGACCTTCTAAAAACTGTTAACATTGGATTAAATAGAGATTCTGGCCAAGACATTGGACTATGACTTCTGTCCACATCTATTATCATCATCACCACTTTGACAACCATCATCATTATGATCTCCTTTATCATCCTCATCCTCATTTGCTTACTTATTCTTCTTCTCATTTTCTGTAGACCTGATTTTCAAACATACATAATATTTTATGTAATTTTTGTTCATTTTGTATAGTTGTTAAGTAAAATAGGTTGTCATACCCTATTTCATTTTTTTTTTTTTGACTGCTGACAATTGATGGCTTCTTCTTGTCTCTTCTCCATTTGTCGCACATGAGAAATCAGATAAGAAGTCATGGCTCCGTCATTAGATGTCATTGTGAGTTTGAAACCACACAAGCCCCTGTAAGCAGAATTACTCCCCCTTCCCTAACAGCTCAATAAAATAAATTCCCTGAGCCAGTCTCTTTCTTTGGCTCCATCAAAGCAGATCTGACTTGCTGAAGGGCCTTTCCTGTCCTTCTCAGGGATTTCAACTATGTGCACAATAAACATTCCATGTCCCCTTGGGGTGAGTGTTTGTCATTAGCCTGGATATCTGCATCAAGCTGCCCTGGTGTCACATACTCTCAGTGCTATGAGCATGATAAGTCAATGATCTTCACTATTAGGGTCCTTCTTCTCTAGCTTTGGGATGTCATGCCCCCTGTCCAGGACATTCATGTTCTGCTGGCTCCCTGGGACCCTGAGCTGTGTGGGGCTGAGCTGCAGTGTTGAGTCATTAGAAACTCTGGTTAGAATTGGGTAAGCTGGGTCAGAAGATTTGATGTTTATTATTTGGGCACCAGAGTGTCTGAAAGAGAATTTCTGCCATTGGTCCACCTGAGAAAGTTGTCTCTGTTTACTATAGACTTTTCTAACTCAGATACTTCAGAGGTAAGTGCATAATCAGCAATTCAGAGAGCTTCCCTGAGGGAAACTGTGACATGAAGGGGAAACCACACAGTAAACCAGCCCAAAGCTCCAACTGCACCTGCTGCTGAGATGGTCCTTGTATTTAGGGACTCTGAGAGCCCCCTCGTGGCCATAGCCCCTCCCTCAGGGAGGTTTGTGTCTGGGCTCACACAGACTTTCCCCTCACTGTGTTTGTTGCATAGTAATAAACAGCTGTGACCTTGGCTCTCAGGCTGTTCATTTGCAGATGCAATGTCTTCTTGGAGTTGTCTGTGGAGATGGTGAATTGGCCCTTTACAGAGTTGGCACAGTTTGTGGTACTTTCATCAGTATTAATTACTAGGGGCCCGGTGCACAAAAATTTGTGCACTTGGGGGGTGGGGGTCCCTCAGCTCGGCCTGTGCCCTCTTGCAGTCTGGGACACCTCAGGGGGATGTCCACCTGCTGGCATGCCTGGCCAGCCTGGGTGAGAGGCTGAGAGCCATTTTCAGGCTGCCCACAGCCCCTTCAGGGTTCGTGCACTGGGGGGTGGGAGGGATGGTGAGTGCAGGCCTGGACATTTCCCACCTGAGGGCCCACAATCGCACACGCCTGGTGGGCCCACACCGCTGAGGGGACACACCTGGCGCAGAGTTGGGTGGCAAGCCAGGGCGGATACTGGTGCAGGATCCCTCGGTGGGGCCCTGCTGCTGAGCAAACACACCCGGGGTGGAGCTGGGCAGTGAACTGGCTTCGGATTCTCTGCACTGTGCAGCAGATGCTCCCGCATGCTCTGTGGAGGCCCCTGGGGGGTGAATGAAGGTAGCGGACCCTGGACGGGTGCTCCCGCATGCCCCCAAGCAGGCCCCTGGGGCAGAGCCAGGCAGCAGACCCAGGACAGGCATTCCTGGACACCCCAAGGAGGCCCCCAGGGCAGAGCCAGGCAGCAGACCCAGGACAGCTGCTCCTGCACACCCTGCAGAGGCCCTGTGCTCCTGCATGCCCCAGGGAGGCCCCAAGCGGGTGGAGCCAGGCAGTGGACCTGCGACAGGCGCTCCTGGATACTCCTCAGAGGCTCCTGGGAGTGGAGCTAGGCAGCAGACCCAGGACAGCTG